>JACXGJ010007716.1:0-29540 GCA_016801105.1 Esox niger
TACTTGCCCTCCGAGGGAGTACGACGATCCTTTTTAAATTCCATTCTATCGATTTTTTTTCTTTTCTCTTTGTTTCTCTCTAAATGTAAAATGATAGTATTTTGAGAAAGTATTCATTTGATCCTGTAGCATTGCTGAATTGTAGACAACCCATTAAACTTCCAGTCATGTAATACATGGTTATTTTACCAGTCAGAACTCATAATGTATAACTATTTTAAATTGTTATAATTCAGTAATGTTGAATAAAGGATTGTAGATGGGGATGTGTGTGATGTGTTACAACTTCAGTGTTCATTTCCTGGTACAACAGCCATTTACAGTACTTGCCCTGGTAGTGCAGTTCTAATGGAAATGCACCACAAATGTTGCTGATGTTGCACCTTTCAGCTGGAAGTGGTAGTAGTCGTCCTCTTCATGAGTGCTACTTAAAATGCTGTAACCTATTTATTGCCATGTTGCATATAGTTTTTACGGCTATTGTGTGATACAGCAATGCATGGATTTAATGCTTTGACAACAGTGGGCTGTAATTTTTTGGGGGAAAATGAGTCGAGGCTTCACGTGTAACTGAAGGATCAAAGAGGGATGGGAATTTTCTTAGTGACATCAACAACAATTCTTCTGGGATCCTGATTTCATTTATCGAGGAAAGTGGTCAAAATCTAATCTACATGAGGTTGACTATGAAAAGCCTTTTCCATCATGCCTTTAGAAAAAGTCTACGTTAACGTGGTGACATTTCTTGTGAAATAATTAAGCTAATTAAAGAATTATTAAATGCATTTGTCATGCGACACCAGGAAATCTTGAATTGTTTTTATTATACTTGCATTTAATGTATTTCAATATAGATAAAGCGACAGGATGTCCGTTGTGCACATAATCATTAGGGGTATCTCTGATGCCGATTGGTACGAGCAGTGCAACTAAGTATTGGAAAAATAAAGACCTGTTATCGTGGTCTATCATTCGCACTTCCCCTCTTCTCTTTAGGCAAATAATATCGAAAATAATATCAATCCTCATGATGATTGTAGGCTGCTTGAGTGCAGCAACCTTCTATCCGCAATACATTTTCAGGCAATTTCTTTGTCTAGATGGGATACCCCAGAAGGCTGCAGCAGTGAATAGCCTATAACAGAATGCAGTGTGGTATTTCACCACCAGAGGACCTCCGCTTGCCTAGAAGGGTTTATATTGAGCTGCAGTTATCTTCACATCATAATTCTCACCTCCAGTGTATGCTTCTTTCCATTTTCCTCCCGCTGACCTGAAACTTACATAAGCGCGAGAGATTCAACAGGCTACACCCAGTGCATCCATCTACACATTGCAGTCATGACAACTGAAAGAGGTTTGTGTAATTTATTTTATCTTAATAGCCTAGACTAGTGCGTATTAGAGCAAAAAAAGACAGTGACATGAATGAATATTGGAATGTCAATGTTTTAAACAATTTTGGTGTAACTGGGTTGCAGTATTGGCTGTTCTTGCGCATTAAATTTGTAATCAGTTGGTGCAATGGAGCATGAGTATCGACTAATTTGCATGTTTTGATCGAAGACTTTGAACCTGTAAATTAGAAATTAATACACTGGATATTGTTTCTCATTCGTGAATGTCTGTTCGGGTGCATTTTTTTCTATTTTTTTATAACATCTACTTCCTTAAGTAAAGTGTAACTATTATTGTGTGGCTGCTATCATAAGAACAATAAATGAGCGCTGGAGGAGAGCCTCTGCTTCATAAGCAAAATGTCAATGTAGGCTATTTGGGGGGAAGAGGGGAGGGGGCTGTACTGGGGCGAAGTGGAAGGCGCAGAAAATGGCAACATGAACGTGGATGTTCAGCAACAGAAAGACGCATTGCCGACTGACAAAGTGCTGCCAAGAGTCTTATGAAAAAGATTCTTAAAGCTGCTTGTTAAAGAACAGAGAACCTATTTACCTTTAACAAAAATGTTTAAGACATTCTCTGCCTCTCCCCTATGCTTTCCATTATGTTTTGGTTGCAGTTAACTACCAGGGATACGCGTTTACTGCACGTTAGTGTAATAAGAACAATCTTTAACAAGACAATAAGCCAACCAATACCCCCCCCCCCCCCCCCCCCCCCCCCCCCCCACACGCACACACACACACACACACATTATCCCCCCCACACCCACCTCTCTGGCGCGTCTTTTTCTGCTGAGCAAAGACCCTGCAGTGATCAGCGCACCGCATTCATGCAGAACTGAGTATGCTGTGGTCGTCTGAAGAAAAACTCATAGTAGTACACAAATGGAATATTTACACATAAAACATTTCTATTGGAATGCTGTATTTCCAAATTATACTTTAAAGCGTGTGATGAGATTGCGCAAATGAAGTTCATTAACACGTAGGCTACTTCCTTCGCCAGCTAGCCTAGTCCCAGTTTATTCAGAACCAGTGAATATGATTTTAAGGTAAACATGTTTCAAATGAAGCATGGTTGTGATGTTTTCCAAGTAGGAGTACTGTCCATGGTTTCGAAACCCAAACCAAAGGGCGTTCCTACGAGTTTTATCTTGGTCTTCTGGCTGTTATCGTCACTGTAAGATCCTGCGCCCTATGATTACGTCTTTTCAGAAACTATTATTTACATGATGTTTAAAACCTAATGAGCCAAATAAGGGGGGTAATGTTTGTAAAAAAATATATATATATATGTTCTGTTTCTTTACAGAATCAATGTTTCCTGATCAAAGCCACTTTGAGTATGGTAAGTGGATTAATCTTATGTCATTCGCGTAACACAATAGAGGTCATGGGAGAAATACCATTTATAACATTAAGGATTTTTCTTGTGGTTTTAGATTATGAGACACTTCGAACTACAGGGGTTATCATTGGTGTGATCTTGTTTGTCTCTGGTATCCTTATAGCTCTTAGTAAGTATGTACACATTCACACGCCAGCAGGTTGCCCTCTGACCTGTAGATCACTTTAGGTTATTGTAGACATGTATAACTTTGTATCTCTTTAACAGGTAAAAAAATCACAAAATGCTCAAAATCCTCATCCAAGTAAGAGTTTGCACATAGCTTGGCAGTTGCTCTGCCTGTGCATGTGGAATGTATCAGACTGGAAGAGGAGTCCCAACAAAACAGGATGACTTCACTCAAACTATTTTACGGTTACCGTGTCTGTTTTTACTCCCTCTCTCCCCCACCCACAGTGGATCCCATTCTCTGAATGCTGTAAATTGGTTAAGAGATTGCAGTTTTGCACTTCCTCCCTAAATCCAACAGCACTGCTAACCCATTCATACAATTAAGCATTCACCCTTCAACTGTAAAATGTCTTAAAACAGTCAGTTCGTCTAACCTTGTGCCATCTTTTGAATTGGTTTAAAATATTGTTCAATATTATTAATGAGGAAATGTTATGTGTTATGGAGTTAAGAGCTCTCTGGTTGAGAATGGGGGCTGTTGTTGAATGGGTTGGAAGTGTCAGTAGGGGGCCTTGCAGGGTGTACCTTTAAAAGCCAGTGGCATGTCAACCCAGTCTCTGCCTATCCCCTATGCTTTAGGAGGACACAGATTGATACTATCCTGAGGAGTCTGCATTTTGCCCCAACTCAAAGTCTATGCTTGTCAAAGCTTTGATGGCCACAACCCTGTCTGTACATTAAGCCTAGCACACACAAATCACATCGAAATCACATGATCTTCGGTTGAAACACACTATCTTAGTTAAAGTACATGTGGCAGTGGCCACAAAGCTTTGAGGTGAACTGAACTGTCTGAAATGTCCAAGATTGCATCTCTTAATTCCATTCCCATCCCTGTATTGGAGTAAACTGTCATTTCTTGTCTATTTGTCTGCAGCTCTAATCCAGCAGGCACCCAGATACCAAAGACAGAGGGTGAGCTCCCCGATGTGTGTGTTAACAGGATTTACTAACATTTTGAATAAGGCAACGTTTTGGCTAATGTGTGAGGTACAGGAGAAAGTTAGATTAGAGTTAGGCGTTATGGGCTATGTTTTGGGTTAGGAGTTACATTTGGCTTTAGGGTAAAGGTTATGTTTGTAAAAACATTTTTTTGAGGGCAGTTCATTTTGGGGTATCAATTTAGTTAGCTAGGTTTTGAGAGAGTGTGTGTGTGTGTGTGTTTGTTAAAGTTAAAACACATTGTTGGCCCTATCTTGTGTTGCAGTGCCTCCTCAAACGGTATAGAAGAAGTGTGTATGGGGGCATGGTAGACTCATCATGGGAGGTGTGCCGGGGAGAGGCTAAATGTGTGCCAACACACACACTGACAAACGTGCTTAAGGTTGACACATCTGCGCCCATTGGAACATCATCTATGGCGCACACTCAGACCAGAAGAATGACTGATTTGTTTTTCTTGATATGAATAAAAGGTATATCAAGCCAGTTAGTATTTCAGACTTTTTGTTAATTAATGTGCGTGTTAGGTGATTTTGATCTACCTTCAATCAAGTTGTATAGTGGCCTAGCCTGCGGATTTCTGGATTATTCATACGCTGGTGTCACCTCCTTTGTTACTTCAATCTGCACATAATCTACTGAAAGCAAAAACCTGCCTGGTTCAAGACCAGCTTTCAGGTGCCCTACAACATCATGATGTGAACGGTGTTGAAAAATAATGTTGTTTTCTCTCCCTCGCTATAAACATACATATACATTCAAGAAAGTCAATTGCAAGCCCATTTTAATTCTATACAACACAATGCACTAGAAATCTTCAGCTACCTAGTTCTCCTTTCTAAAGTTCCATTGCACAAGTAGAATCAAATAAACTCCCAAAATGCATTCGTTTGTGTTTGAGGAGCAGCCATTTATACATTTTGTGTAGAAAAAGGTGATGATACATAATTAATGCCTACAGGAATACAGTAATTTCCTGCAAAAAAGTATCTTATATTATTTAAGTTGCTACAAAAACAATTTTGTTTATCAAGACCAATTTTGTGAGTGTAGCCATGCTTCTTACTGATTCAGTAATGTAAAAGTTAACCTATAGTAAATCAGTGATTCTCACCAGAGCTATTAGACATCTGCTGCAATAAAAAAATTGTATAATTGATTTATTGTTGCTCTTTACTATCATTATCGTCATCTTGACCTTTATCAATACATACTTTTGAAGTAAAATAAAGCATAACATGGAAGAGAAAAAGGTACTGAAGAATCAATGCCAGTATTAAGCTTAGGCAGTTCATTAGATCAGACGGTTACATTCATTTAAAAGTTGAGAACAGTCCTGCAAACTCTCAAAGTACTTTAGTACAGGAATATATAATATTTTTAGTACAGACAATATTGAATTCCATCTGCATTGATGGAGATTCACAAGGCACAATGACAGTTGCTTTATTTGTACCTCAAAACATGGGTGTGGTATTTTCAATCATGAGTCTTGTTTAAGTCATGTTTGAGTCATGTTGGCTTAGTTGCTAGAGCATGGTGCTGACAACCCCAAGGTTGAGTTTCAATTCCCGGAGGGGCCAGTATGAAAAATGTTAGAAAATATGAGGGTAATTTGCTCTGGATAAAAGCAACCGCTAAAATGACTAACACAATTCTTTTAAAAACACCTAATTAGTTTATTTTGAAATGATTTGTCACTATACTGAACAATTCTTCACACAATGCCCTTCAAAAAAATAAATACTACTGGTTCTACATTGTAAACACTGATATGTTATACAGAATTTGTCATTGATAAACACTCCCAAATACATAAAAAACAAAGAAATATTTCCAGAAGTTAGTTTGGAGAAGACAATACACCCAGAAGGCACCAAACGGCACCTTTTGATAATTTAGAAAAAGCCTGTATAAAATAGACGCTGAAATAAACAATATTGGCTAATTTTCGAACAGGTGAAATACAGTATTTTGTACTTCATGAATGGTCCATGAGAATCACCCAAAATTACATGTTCCTCAAATTATAAATGTAGTTACGTTTTAATTCCAAAATTGGCATCCATTTCATTTCACATTCATTTGCCAAAACCACAAATGATGTGGGTGGACAGAGTTCCATTTTCATGTAATCCGACCAAAGTAACAGTTCTAACCCAAGTTCAAATTATAAGGTTTCTTGCCAGTACACATCAGTAATTGTTTCGGAGTTAAAATGAGAATGAATTAGCAGAAGGATTCTGACACAGAAGGATTCTGTATGGAGGAATGGTCTTAGATCCTTTCCAATGTCTTCTCTTTCTAAAAGAGATTCAGTGTTAACTTTGAAAGGGAAGCACAAAATACTAGAAACACATTTAACAACTTATTTTTGGGGAAATACACTCATGCATTTTTTGGTTGATTGGTATGAATCATTAATAAACTACAAAACATTCCACATTATGGAAAATTACAATATTTGCTGTTTTTTGTCAAGTGTGTCAATAATTGGGGCCAACTGTATTTATTAAATGTGCGCTGTAAAAGTAGACTTGTAAAGTCAAAGTAAAATCATGAGCACAGTGGTACACTGTCCCATGCTTATTGAAACCACTACCACCTTGTAACAAACCAATATGATTTCAAACCATGGCAAAACTTCCCACCAAGAGAGTGATTTGAAGTGGTAGTTTGGAAATCCACCTCAGAAATACTTCAGTCTGTGGAGGGATTCCTCGCTTGGGGGGAATACTTACTCCACCAGGGCAATTTTGAAAGTAATGTAAATGATTTCATAGAAATCAAGATTTAACTGACTAATATCAAGAGAACTGGATTACCAAGTGTTACTGTTTACTAGTTGGTCATTAAACTGGTCAAACTAGATACCCATTATATAAAGACAGAAAAACAAGTTACCATTAAACTATAACAAGTTATGCCATAACTAACTTAATTCAGATGCTGACCAAAACCATGTAAAACAAACAACGTTCTTAATGGAATACCCTAGAATAAATTAGAGATTTGGTTTCTTTGTAAATCCTCAAATGAAGATACGATAAAATCCCTCCCTCTTGGAAAGCCAGAACTCTGTATTCAGCCTACAGATCAGAGCTTCAGTTCTTTCCTTTGAAAAAGAGGTGAAGGGATAAACAAGGACACAAAAACGTAGTCCAGGTCACTATTGGTCCTGTAAGGACATCACACGTCGACGAGAAGAAGCACTTTGCTTCTTCAGGATGAGCTTCAACTGAAAAACGATGGGTGAGATGAGTTAATATCAACAAAACAAACATTTCTAATTTCGGCGTCTGTCTGTCTGTTAGATTGACTGCATTCTCACCTGTTCCCCGCGGGCCCCACTCTGCAATAGGTGTGCAGGCTGATCATTCTCCAGGTTACGTACGCTGGGGTCAGCCCCTTGGTTCAGAAGCAGTTTCAGAATCTCCTCCTGGTGGGGGCTTGCATGAAGACCAGCGGCCATGTGCAGTGCTGTGTGACCATGGGCCTGAGACAGATAAGCTATGAGTACGTACAAACACTCCTAAAATAACTAGATATGCAAACACTATCGACGGCACACCTTTTCTTTTCACTGCTCACATGAACTCATCACATGTACAAACTAGTTTTCCTTTCAGGTCAGTTTTACTACATATCTGAAGAGGAGACAATGTCACAGCAGCACTGACCTTCATGTTCACAAAGTCCCTCATGTTGGCCAAAGGGATCCTCAGCAGGTAGCGGACCAGGTGGACGTTCCCCTCCTTCACAGCCAGGTGAAGAACAGTCTTGTTACTTTTTATTTCCTGTAATAGGGACAGTGGGAAAAATAGATTTTGTTTATAAATCCAAATCAGGTTTTTGTGGATGTCAAGTTGGTTGGAAGAAAGCTGACTTATTTGCAAAACTTGTAGGATACACACTGAAATACAAATGCTGCGGTATATGATCAATTTCAGCAGAGCACTGAGTACCTGGCTGGTCAAGGAGGCTCCCGTGTTGAGTAACATCTGCAGACAGGAGAGCATCTCCTCTGCCTTGGCATGAAGGCTGGCATTATCCAACCGCTGGGAGGAGAAAAGAGCCTTCATGATGCCACCATGGGAGATGGCTGCACAATGCAAAGGAGTCAGACCTACGATAAAGAGATTTATTTTTAAAACAAGTACATTGTTGTTACTTACTCTGTTGTCTTATTATATAATTTGCCAAATGTCTTGATGGTCTTGCCTGAGACAGTGTGATGTCATCACGTATGGTTAAACATTTCTGCATCCTAAGAGAGTATTTCTCTCACTAAAGAGCCAGAAAAATGACATAGGACTGTCTTGGAGTGATCTGAATGAGGACTTTGGTAAGGGGGCCTAATGGTAGGCATATGTAACCTTAAAACTAGCAGAGTGTAAGACAAACATTGTGACAAACATATCATTGTTCTGGTAAGTTAGACCACCAAGCAATTTCACAATTCAGCCAAAATAACCCACCCTTGCAAAGCAATCTGAAATTTCATTTTGTTCATCATATTTTTCAATTTTCACAGCTCTATGTAAGTTGGCATAAGCTGGATGTTACCTTCATAATTGCATGCCTCTAGGTTCACTCCAGGCCCAATGGAGAGAATAACCTACAAACCCACATCCCAAAATGTAAAGAAATTTAAATTATTAACAAAACTGTTAGTCATCTAGATTGAATGATGGTATCTGATAATTTGGTTGAAAACTACTTTTTTACCTGCATAACACTGGGAAAGCCATAGATGGCAGCCAAGTGAAGGGCTGTTTGACCGTTGACATCAGAAGCATTTATATCCGCTCCTAAAGACAACAGATCCTGGACTATTTCTGGATGGTTAGCTGTCACCGCCACCAGCAAAGCAGTCTAAGATACGGAGATGGTATAAATAAATTGAGGCTCACTATACCAACACACCATTGTTTTACAGGAGAAATTCTGTTCCCCTTAAGTAGTCGTCTTGAAGCATACCTTTCCCTTGTGTTCCTTGTAATCTAGTCTGCCCAGCTCAGCAAATCGTTCTGCTGCAGCGAGTGCATTCTCCCTCAGGCCCTTGGCAGCGTAGATATGCAGAATCCTTAAAGGACAACACATGACCACTACATTTCAGAAGATAGTGAAAAAAGTCCATAAAATTCACTGGGTTTTACTTGAAAAGTTTCTGAAACTATTTAAATAGCATTTTCTCAAGATTCAATCACAAGATTGTAGTCTGTTAACCCATTCCCAAATACAATTTATTGACCTTTGACTTCAATTGTGTTTAGAAAAACACAAATACTCACGTGTCTCCGTCATCATCCTGCCAGGTGGCCCTGTTGTAGTCCATCTCTCTGAGGAACATCCTGGCTTCCTCCAGCTTGGTGATGTCCATCCGGTCACTCAACACCTGCGGGACAGCTTCTGTGGGGCCCAGGGCACGAGCCCCTGACCAGTAGGGCCCAGAGGGAACCAAAGTAGACACAGCCTCGGTCACTGGACACTCTGGCTGTAAAGGGGAAATCCTGGTATTTTAATAACTGCTTTAACACAATGTTTTTTACACAAGTTAGTTTTTGCACATTCAATCTTATTTCCAATTACCTGTAGTGCTGTAACATCATCAGAATGTAGTTCAGATAAACTTCAATTTCTGAGCTTTAGAAAAAATACTTCCATGAGCCATACTAATATTTGTGAATTAATTCAATATATTCCCACAAAAACCTTTGACATGTCAACATCGCAACACTTGGCCACTTCCACTGTTACAAATGTAACGTTGTATATTTCTAACTATTTGTACTGTGTGTTCTGCAAATTTTTAGGGGGCAGTGTGAGTTACATATTTTAAGTTATTCATTTTTATGCTCAAAATAATGTAAATCTCCAAGTATATCAAACCAATATGCTTGTATTGCCAAAAAAAGGCACCTGTAGAGTTTGTTGTGGGTTTTGAAACATCCACCAACAGCAGCAGGGCTCATGCAAGGTACATGGAACTAAAGAAGACCAGGAATGGTGTTTGAAATAAGAATCTGTGGAAAATGGCCCAAAATTCTGGTCTAACATGCAAAAACACTCAGTATCTCATTAAAGTATTATTGAACCTACTCCCTGCAAGTGTCTCTGAGGAGTTGGCATTTACCAGAAACAGATTTCCATCGCACCTAGGTATAAGCATTCCAATATTGTTTTACTAATATTTTGATATTTAAATGCACATGAACAGTATCAAGAAAATGTAATGTGCTTCTCTTTGATAATCTAGCACTCCTTACATAGTGTTGAGGCATCACGCTGTCTGTGAAGTCTGGAATCTGCTGTGTGTGGTAGCTGAGTGGCATGGGAGGGCTGAAGGCCTGAGAATGGCTGTAGTCCACTGAGGTGGATGGGCTGGAGAAGTAATTGATCCCCATAGGGGAAAATTGGGCATCCTGTATGGCTGATGGGGATTGGTGCATGTCCATAGGACTCCATCTTTCATACCCAACTGCCATGTCTGGGTAGCTGCTGGCTGCACCTGGGAGGGACAAAAAGCAAGCCATGATGTCAGTCAAAAGCATTTCACCCAGCATCCAGGTCTGGTTTGTTGCAATTGGCTTAGATGTGTGCTTCAAGCAGGACCGACCTGTTGAACTACACTGCTCTGGTATCGACACCTGTTTGGAGAGGGCAGAAGCAGCGGGGACACCAGTGCTGGTGGTTGCCGTTGAAGTGTTCTCCCTTTTCCTCTTCTGCTCCAGGAGTTTCTTCACTGTGGGCAGAGTGTAACACAGCTTCTCCTTTGGCGCTGTACACACAACGGCGTTGACGTACATTAGCTTTAATGAAAAACACCGGTTCCTAGTCTACTAATCTAATTCCTTAACAGATTGTCATTAATAAAGAGGGACACAGATAAAAAGGTTGGTACAGTGGTATGACAAGAAATGAATTTCCTATTTTTGGATTTAAAGTATGGGCCAAAATGGCTTTGATTTCCACATGATTCATCTATGATGTCATGTGTATTCCTTTTCATCTAAACTATATTTTCTATTCAGCAACCGGGGAAAGAGAAATAGTGGTGAAACATACAGCTATCTCGGGTTTCCAGCTTGGTAATGCTTATGTATGGCAAAGGAGGGTAATTTTTTCTCTATGTCTAAACCCCACACGTGTAAGATAGTGAAATTTCCACCTGAGGAGGAGAAACAGGTACAAAGAGAAGCTCTGAGGAACCTATTCCATTAGGAAAAGAGGCTGTGAGGTCAGATCTAGCAGACTGATTCAACACCACTACCAAGTGGAGGCTTGCTAAACATTTTCTATGACACTTTTCTGTCTAGCTCCATTCCGCTTGCAATGGCAAACCACAGCAGCTTCCTGCCGATGCTTAGAGCTGTGAATTTTTTTTTCTTTTTACAACCTATGAGTGCACATAGAAACCCCAAACATGGGCCATGACTATTATGCTTTGTTATTGGGCTGGTAGCTGACTATAATCATGATTTCTCAGCTATGTAACCTCATGAACTTAAAAGCTTTTAAAAATGTTTTTATTAATGTAGTTATAAAAAGAATCTCATCTAACGAATCAATTCCCTAAAGCCGTTTGTTGAAAACAGGAGTCAGTAAATCTCATCACAGTTTTGGTGAAAGGGCAAAATATGTGATATGATATTGAGAGTAATGCATGTTCAGGTCTTGCATTTTCATATCCCTACAGGGAGAACATTTGGTATCACTTGAGCCAACAAAACTGTGCATTTCCTATTCTTAAAGATATACAAAGGAGGAACTGCTCTTCTGTTAAGCAATTGTGGAAACTCAAAATCAGAAATGATTAACATTATCTTGATAGAGTTTTATTTCTGTTAGTATTTTTTTTTTCTCTTCCCCCAGTTGATTGTATTCCTCAGTAAGGATTAGAGATTCAGCAACTGGCAGTTACATACCTAAAAATAAGGAGATCCCTAGGAATTTTTATAAATTGTATATATTGGTTTAAATACATTGAAAATGGGTTGTGAACATTTCATGACATTTAAATGTATAAAAATAAGTTGTATATTTATATAACAATGGGCATCTTAAGTATGAGGTAGTCTAAAGTTATTTATGAATGCCTCTGTCACTTCTCACAATTTACCAGTGTGGGAGGGAAGAAAACTAATGAGGGAATACCTCACAGGGTGAGGTACAAACAGAAGGGCAGCTCTGCCCACTGTTGCGTGTACTGTAGACAGCAGGTGTGCGCCCCCAAAAATACATTAATGCAAATGTTTGACTAGCAGTGCATGGAGTAGAAATGAAAGAAGTTCCTTACAAATACAGATCTTGGTCCTAGGCAGTATTGATTCTTAAAAGCTGTCCAAGTCCGCTGCCATGTCCAAAGCTACTCATTCTTTCAAAACACCCACAATGAGAGGGAACTGTCCTCAATAGATGTTCATTGTCAGCTGCGCAAGAAGTGTCAACTAAATGTCAGAATGAATTTACTTTCACTTTCGAGTTAACTTGAAAGTGTTACTAGACTTAACCTACACAACCAGAGTAAAACCAATTGTGGTCAAACATCATGCAGAATGGTTTTGTTAAAAACAAATCATAGATTAAAGGTTGCAATCGATCGTCTGGGCACTCCTGTAATAATAAAGACACATTCTATTATTGAATGAAGAGGGGAAAAAGTGCATTGTTTATTAAAACATCTGATAACATTTATAAATAACTTAGACCATTTTATAGGAACCAATCATTTTATATCGTTCTGTTTAGTGTCTTGCATTTGAATAGCTTTGGCAAGGTTCTCAAAAATTGTTCTCAAGTTACCTGGTTATTTAACAGTTAAATAAAAACAATGACTTCTCTCACAGTATTGTCATAGGAGATAAAAATCCCATAACAAACCAACCCGACCTTGACCTGAACTTTCCCAAAACTTTCCTATTGATTTTCCTTCAGTTTTTAGAAAAATCTCTTTCTCAGTACGTTTTGGGAACCAACATTTATCTGCAGGTAGGGTTCCAAAGCTTGGTACAACTAAAGATGTAATATTTACACATGTAGGTCGCTCTGGATAACAGCGTCTAGAAAATAACGATGATTATATATATGAATATGAGAGACAGACAGAGACAGACAGAGACAGACAGAGACAGACAGAGACAGACAGAGACAGACAGAGACAGAGATCTATATCTATATATATGATAGAGAGATCGATATATATCTATATGTATGTATATAATGTACAGGTATTAGGTGGTTACTATAGAAATGTTCAACGAACCATTACGGAGACATGGGGAATCTGGGATACCCTGTATAAACGATAAATTACGGAAACCCCTGACCATCGAGTCATGCCCGTGGGTGGCGGGGATTCCGACGACCTTTCAGATCACTGGCTCAAAATGCTGCGCGCGCAGTAATAATGGGCATTCCAAGTATTTTCGGTGAGCTGGCTCCTATCGCCCTGTTCACCTGAAAGACCCGGCTAATTTCGCTTCCGAACCGCTCTTAGATTAAAACGCCTAAAATCGTTCAACACAATAAAAGTTCAAATATCCAACGTAAAGGTGAAAACTAGAATATAATTATATTTGAACGTGAAACGCACGTCCAAATAGGTTAGGCTAAATGTTACTTGTAGCCTACTAATTATTTGATCGCCTGGTGAGTTTTTTTTCTACTTACTTTACCATACTGGAAACATGCGGGTGGAACACAAAGACGCACTCTCCCCACTATTTGTTGTTTCTACAATAAGAACTGAGGAAAGGAAATGTTTAGAGAACAATTCTGTACCTTATCTGCAAATAATCGTTGTTTAATGGAAGGAACGTCTCATTTCACCCGATTCGGTTCCCAAAGTTTACTAAATACAGCCGATCGTTCGCGGACAACCCATCATTAGTGCGCAGTACAGTAAACCAGCAACACAACTTTGCCATTGACTGCCAACGTAGACTACCGTTTAGCGTTGTTCATTATTGCGTCTCCCTCGTCGATAATAGGGTAGTATATACTCTTGTACGCAACATCAAGTTCGCTCTGGCTTGCGTAAAATACTCGTGATTCCCCCTTCACACCAATCATTCAAAGGGGAACTGAGATAACGACATGCATAGGCGGGGGTCGAAAGGGTTTCCCCGCTGTCTGTTTTTAAAATGCAACTCGGTATCGTATGAAGACATTCTTATGGTCAACCTCTTATAATTCACATTCGTTCATATTATAGACCAAACCAGAACATAAACAATTTATTTTAAAATGCCATGCTATAGCGTCTACGCGCCACTTTTTAATCAAAACCATAGTATACATTATGAATTTATATAACAACGTTCCAAAAACAAAGCAGGAGTTGAATGTCTAGAGTTTTTGATTGTCAGCAGATAACATAGACCTGTGACAGTATTTATAGATGTAAGACGTAAACATATCCTATTCATAATCTAAATTGTTTTTGAACACTCACATTTCTGCCAGTGCATGTCAAAATCCCTTTTTCTTTGTAACCTCTTGTCAGCTCCTCTTGGTCAAGAATGTGTACAGTCCTCAGGGATGGAATTCGTAGCGACTTTTGTTCGTGTTGTGAGAGTCAGGCTTGATGATCTGACTTTTCAGTTATCTGCCAGCAGAACCTACGATTACGTCACAATCATATGGTAATGACGACACTTTCAAAATAAAAGCGCACATTTCAATATAGTGCAATATGTATAATTCGTCCAAAAGATTATAAATTGTAAGCTAAGGCAACACTTGTTTTTTTTAAATGCACTGAGCAATTAATTAAAAAAAGTTTAGAGGTCTGAAATACAATTGATTTACAATATGACTAGAACAATACTAAAACATGTACAGACAGGTTTGTTAAATATGTTGTCTTATAACAAAAAATAGGCTATGTCAAGTGGAACATGTCATTTGAGAAATACTCAGTGGGGAGTGTTGAATATAGTGTAATTTTAAGGGGCCATACAGATTGTATATCTTGCAGTAACATTTAACCTGCCCCCTCCATTGGTCCCAGTGCAGTACACTATTTACCAAGCGACCTGTGAAAATGTCATACAACAAAAAAAAACAGACCATGCGAAATGAAACATAGAATTTGAGAAATGCTCAGAAGGGAGTGTAGTATCCAAACACAGTGTTATTATATAGTATTACAAAACAGGTTATATATCTAACAGCATAATTTAACCCTTCAACTCCATTATACAATACTATTATATCTACTATTCTTCTATTTTTATAATGTTCTACTCAATTCTTTCTGATTTTGATAATACATTGTGTGTGTCACAGAGAGAAATGGGGACAGAGACAATTTAAGATACCAGACTGACACATATAGCCTTGTTGTATTTTGAATCTTACATCCAATCACTGGTTACTGAATTATTTATAAAGCTTCAGTTCTTCTCAGCTGTTGTGGTTCAGTTCTGCATGAGGAGGAAATATAGAATACATTCAGAATTATAATATTAATAATAATAATAACTTGTATATTATTTTAGTAGTAACATAAAGTGCTTTACACACAATAAAAAATAGAAATAAAATAAAATAAAATGAAAATATAAAAACATTATTTGAGAGAAGTTAAAAGAAAGAAGATATATAAAATCACAATACTAAAATATTCATTAAAGACCTCTTATAAAACTTATTCTTAGGTAAGATTTAAAAGAATGCAATGATGTAGCATCTCTGACATTCTGTGATAGGCTGTTCCAGAGTCTTGGGGCCCATATAGCTAAGGCCCGGTTCCCTTTAGTTTTCAGTCTAGACTCCGGGACAACCAGAAGTCCTTTCTCAGCTGAACGGAGAATATCATATTGGCTTCACGTGTTTTATTGTGCTACAACCTGTATAAAAAAATATTACATATATTTCTGTTACATTGTATTTTGTCAGTTGCTTTGGTACTATTATCAATATGGTGCAGTGTTTCAAATCTCTTAGTGCAAGACTCAAAACAGATCATAATGGTAAATCATTACATTTTGCATTTTAAACAACTGATTTTGCATTTGGTTTATAAATACCTTTCACCTTTCATATCAGTGATTCAACCCATATGTTTTTGTTGGAATACAACAAATACATTTGTTAAGTCATCAAAACATAACACAATGCAATTCATTCAGTTAAGTCATTGTAACAATCAGCTAGTCCAAGACAAAACAATGTAAGACATTTGTTTCAAAATGCCTCTTTGAAGTGCTAATGGTAAACTGTTACAGTTTATTTCACTGTTTTCACATTAGGCAAAACTCACAATATTTTGGCGTTGCAAACCTAAACATAACATTGGTCACCAGTGATGTCTTAACATGGCTTATCCATGAGCTGTATAAGGGTGACATGCTCACAGTCATAGACCTTCCACCTCCATAATGAAAAGGAGATTATGGGTCAACAGTAGGGTCCAAAGTAGGGTCAAGAATCAGGGATTGGCCCAAAACAATTTTTGAATAACTTCTGAATGGTGGAACCTGACATCATAACACACAATTTTATTGTGAAACTCAAATAAGGTGTGCAGCCACAGCATTGCAAGAAGTGGCTTATATCCTACAACCCCATCTTCAGATATGGCTGCACACATGAATAGGTTTCTCCCATGTTGTCCAGGCACATAGACATTTGCTCATAATTCGTCAAAACTGCCGAGGTTTGGCCCGGTAGAAGCATGCTTTATCAACAAAGATATACTTGGGATGGTTCAAAGCAGTTCAGTATGTAGTTTTGAACCTGTTCAGGGGCTCTCTGACTTATTCCTCTGCCTTGCTGTATATCTAGCTAAATTGTGAAAGACATTGCCAGCGTTTATATGGTTACCAGTTGTGGATACTACTACGATAGCAATCATGTTTTTGACATTATTTTATTGTAAATAGGCAATGCAGTGGTATTTTGTGTCTCACACAACCAACACCAAGGTTGTAGGTTTGAATCCCACAGAGGTTTAATACAAATCTATGGCCTTAGGGTGGTGATTCTGTACTTTTCATTCTGAATATAGCAGACAAAACAATATAAAAAACATTCAGTATACTAACCAAATGTTTGAGTGTTGATCAATCACGAACAATGAGCATAGTGATAGTAAAAGTTATTTTAACATTAGAGAAGAAAATCTTATCAAAATGTATGCATGCACTGTGAATGAACATAATGTATTTCAATGTGAAACATGTTAATCTATATTTTCTGTACTCAATGTCAGATATAAAAAAAATATTTTAATAATAAAAATGTATTTTAATAAAAAAATGTAATCCAATAACACTGGGTATTTCTTTTTTATATTTATGCCAAAATATTTATTTTACCAACACATTCTAAAAAATATGACAAACCCAACACTGTATTTCATTCAGCCAACTAGCACCCACTTCCAATCAGCACTGTAAAAAGTTATGGTTTGCATGTATTCAAGGGTGGGGATTTTCAATATAGCTTTGGGTTGCATCACTTTTCCTGGACTCTAGAGTATATGTGTAAATGAAATGTAACTGAATGGTAGAGTGCAACATTAGTGTTGTTGTTTACTTTTTTCACTGGGGCTACTACTGTAATCAACTGGATTTGAGCATCTCCTGCATGACTAGAATGTAGCAGTAATTACCTTTAGGTAGTTCTATCTGAAATCTGGTCGTGCAATCATCAGGAACAGCATTCTGGTAGCTACATGTCTGGATCCCAATTACAGAGATAATAAAGTAAATTCCTTGATGAACATAGCTATTGGTCAAAATATGAATTATACACAAGTGTTCATCCTAGGTTTCATGAGCAGAAATATAAAAACCCAGAAACTTTCCATACACTGGTATTTGTATTCTAAGTCATGGTACAAAATGCCAACTTTCATTTAGCTAAAATCTGAATCACACTAGAAAAATAATCTGACTAAATGAAAAAGTGCCCCTCCTTCCAAATGCAGCATATGTATTTTAGGCTGTCTGGCCTGAAAGAGTATGACATAATATACTTTTTCATCAAGGCACACATGTGCAGTTTGTTCAGAAAGTATTCAGAACCCTTCACTATTTTTGTAGCTGTATATTCTAATATGGAAAACATTTATTTTTTCTACATGAATTGACAAACAATATAAACAATAAAAAGCCAAAACATGTTTTTAGAAATGATTGCAAATTCATCAAAAATTTAAGAACCAAATTATTACATTTACATACTGCAGGTATTCAGGCCCTTTGCTACGACACTCAAAATTGAGCTAAGGTGCATCCTGTTTCCATTGATTATCCATTGAGCTCAATCAGCATAATGCTGTTGATATGTTTTTCAGCAGTAGAGTCTAGGTGACCAGTCAGGATCAAGGGAAAGAAACAAAGTAAAGAATTGACAAATCCTTGACGAAAACGTGCTCCAGAATGCTCAGGACCTCAGACTGGGCCGAAAGTTCCCTTTCCAACAGGACAACAACCTTTAGCACACAGTAATGACAGTGCAGCACTGGCATCAGAACAAGTCTGTGAATTTCCTTGACTGGCCCGGCCAGAGCCTGGACCTGAACCTGAAATCGAACATCTCTGGGGATACCTGAAATGGGTCAAGCAGTGGCGTTACCCATCCAGCCTGACAAAGCTTGAGGGTATCTACAGATAAGAAAGCAAATACAGGCTTGCAGCGTCATACACAAGATGACTCGAGACAGAGATTGCTGCCAATGGTGCAACTCTTTAGGGAAAGGTTGCGATGTTTTTATATACACATACCTTCGCAAATGTGTCTACAAACCAGACACAAAATTGTGTGATTGATGAAGAAAAAATCTATATAATAAATTTTGCACTAAGGATTAAATGTGCTTTGATAATTTTTTTCGGCCTGATGACACAGACACCGTTTTGTCCTTTTTCACTAAGATAACCCTTGCTGGATAATTGTTTCAGAAGCAAAGGTTCTTCCTGTCTGTACCAGGTGATAGTTCTCCTTCATTAAAGGTAGAATTACAACAACAGCAATGAAAAGGATTTTGCTACTTAGCTTTAGCTGGTCAGGGTTAAGTAGCATCATTTATGTCCTGACAGGGCCCTGGTGTAAAGAAATGCAGAATTTAACTGAATAGTATATAAAAAGTGAAGTTATTTGGCAAGTGGCTAAGTAGCTAACAGCAAGCAACACACAGCATCACAGAGAGGAAGCAACAATTTATCTTAGGTGGTTAAAGTTTTTTACAGACTACTTGTAGCACAATATAGGGCTTCTATCATGTAAATGCAATGGTACTTGATTGTATGGTTAGTGAGCATTAGATAAGATTAAACTACCAGTATACAACATATAATCTGAATCCACCTTGTATTGAATAAAAAAATGTCAACAGAGACAATCCTTATTCTAACCTAAATGAAAAACACCCAGGTGAAATAATTGCAGTGCTTGTTTGGATGAAACACTATTTCTCAAAGGTTAGGGAATTATAGTTTTTCTAATTAATGTGTGATGACCCTACTGCAATGTCTTCTTTTTTTCAGATTTTCTTTAACAAAGCTGGGAGTGCTGTCAGCGTGACTGAGTACACCTGGGCCAACTATCCACAGAACGAAGAGCTGTTTAGCCTATTTATGCATATATGCAATCAGAAGTGTTTATATTTCACAGTGTGATGAGATTATAGGACTGTTAAATAAGCACTGGAATGTGTTATTCGTCTTTTATTGAGCTACATTTGTGCACAAGCAAGGGAATGGGCATTAGTGCAATAGCCTATATACAAACATTTGCCAAAATGTAAACATAATTTGGAGAGCAAAGTATTTTCCGTTCTTACTACAGATAGAACCGCCCTTCTTGTCTCAATTATTTTAATCTGCAATGTCTTTACAAAATTATTAGAATTCCTAGTTGTCTGTGCCCTATGAATATTATGAATATGGGAGGGTCTGTGTTGTACCAAATACCTTCCACTTATTAATAATAGACTTCACTGTGCTTCTAGGCACTGATAAAGCCTTTGAATTATTTTGGATCCACCTCTTGACTTGTGCCTGTCCACAACTTTATCCGGGAGATCTTTTGACAATGCCTTGCCACCCATAGTAGATTGTTTTATTAATTATATAGATTTTTTCTGATAAGTTGGTATAATATCGTTCACTTGGATGTTATAAGTTGTAAATACAGCTGAATAACACAAAACATTTTTTGTCTGGTTTCATTTCAGGCTGCAGAGCAACAAAATGTGATTATGTTAAAGGGGGATGATTCTATACTATACCCACTGTATGTCAGTCACTCTGGCTTCAATTTACATGTCTCCTGCCAGACAATATTTGCAAGTGGTATGATACAGATACTGAACAAATATTACAACAGATTGTTTTAAACAGTGCCACCTTCTTGAAAGGTCTTACCAATATGGCAAGAGATAGAGATGTGACCTCACATGGCATGGTTTTACCAAAGACTCATACACTGGACTTCCAAAAAATTATATTCTCCAAGATATACATCTAAGGTAGTCCAAAGACTCCTAGGTTCTCAGTAGTAGCTTGTGCCATGTCCATCCACTTGGAGGTTGAATAAATTATCCCAAGGAACTTCTCCAGCATTGGTCCAGTGTAATCCTCATGAAGGCTAGGCCATGGTGTTTCTGGCCACACCCAAGTGTGAAAAAGTGCATCACTTCTCTGTCTACCTCTTCATCCAAACCTGACCACCATACATAAGATCTGGCAAACTTTAATTTACAGCATGCTACTGTATATCTGATGTAATAACTTAAGTAGCAATGTTATAATAACGTTAGCTGGCCATAGCACACAACCATCCTGCACACTCAAACCAAACCTCCTCTAATGGTAATGCATTTTTCTGAGGGTCCATCCATTCATAGCAAACTGATGCCCCTGTATCAGTTTTGCCTTTGAGTCCAAAGGGTGTTCTGACTTGTGTTCACTGGTGCATCATACAGGAAATCCAAGTTCAAAAGTCAACCTGCTAATTCTTAGAGTCCTGAATAAGTTGTGGAATAGGCTATCAATACATCTAACTGCATAATATTTTAGCATTATAGTTTCTATGTTTGAAGACTATGTTATACCAAGTTCTTTCTCATTCTACAGTGATATCAATGGTTTATGGTCCACACCAAAGGTGAACACTTACCATTACAACTATACTACCACAAAGATATTTGTGGAATTTTGAACAATCACAGATAAGCCTTCTTTATCAACCCTTGAATATCTTTTCCCTGCAGTCTTCAGTAGAAGTAAGGACATGAATGTTGGCTTTCTCCCTTCCGTTGTCCATGTGGCATGACAGTACAGCCTCTACATTGCAGGGTGAAGCTCCACAACAGTGAATAAGTTCTCTGTCGACTGAAGAGTGGACCAGCACTTCTGCTGACTGTAGTATTGCTTTTATAATTAAAAGCCTCATGTTTCTCTTTATATGCCCAGCAGACATATTTCCTAAAACGTTCATACACTGTGGCCAGCAGTGTGGACAGATCTAGGCAATAATAGTGTTCGAATAGTAAATAACACAAAATGTGCTTTCAGCTCAGTGAAACTTGTGGTGTAGGGGTCCAACCGTAACATCCTTCACCATCTTCTCCACTGGGTGGAGTCCCTGTGCATACAACTTGCGACAAACAGGTCCTCTGCTTGTGTAATTGTATCATGTTCTGGAAATTAAGCTGTATTTACAGTGATCTTGTAATCCCTACACAATTTATGAAACCAAATGGAATAAGTATAGATTAATAAGTATAGTAAAGAAGTCAATTAAACTCCCTCGAAACAATGTAAAAATTATGGCAACGCATGGGTGAATGATTCCCTAGGGGGAAAATAATTTCAATTATTTTTGAGGTACAGGATACATGGAGTATAGGATACATGCATAAACATATAAAGGAATAATTTTTAAGAGTTACTTTTTCATTTTGTTTGTTTGTTTCAGTCTTCAATTCATTTAGCTTTTATTTAATGACATAATAATATCTTAACCCTGTGTTAAATTTTGTCTGTCAAAACAGTTGATGTATTTGTTATCTAAGGAACATGTTTCATTATCTACTAAGGGTGTACACATATCTCCTTTTCTATTAACACTCATGTAATATTCCTGACTAAACCCTTTTGGTTTTAGCATTCATTTTTACTTTAATTTAAGAATTTATAAAATTCAGGTATATACATCTGTATCAAATTTCATCTGTATGAAATTGTAATGGGGTTGGAAAAGGAATGTATCCTCTGATTAGAGCACTGAGAAAGTTTTCTGATTGACCCCTTCTCTGATTCCACAACTTCTTAAGTAATTCTAAAATGGATAAACATGGATTTTTCCCAAATCAATTTAAACACAATGCACCATAATGACAAAGCAACATATTATTTATCTAACTTTTGCAAAATGATTTGAAACAAGGAAAGGAACCAGGCAAGCCTGGTTCTGCCTGCCCGCTATTAGAAGCTTTAAATATTGTTGCCCAAGCTGGATTCGATCTGCGGTTTACTGTGACAGATTGCACCTTTAACCACTATGCAATTTAAATAGTGGGTTGCAATACTTGTGTAGAGATGTGATGTCTGTTTACATGTATTTTCATACTAATTAGTCAAAACCCAATGGTTCCCTACATTTGTTAACAACCAAATGAACAACAGGTATATCGGGATCACTACAATACATTAATTTAACACATTATATTAGAAAGAGATTACTGTACATGAATAGCTAATAGCTATAAAGCACCTATAATGAAAACAATGACTCACATTTCTCCATGACTGGTTTGTTTCGTTAGACAACAAATACAGCTCTGAAAACATTAAGAGACCACTGCACCTTTTTCTTTCGTTTCCAAAAAAGTTGAAAAGGAACGTTTTGAGTTTCCTGTTCCTCACTCATAACCTTCCTTTTTGACTTTTTGGAAAAGAAAGAAAAAGGTGTAGTGATCTGTAAAATTTTTCCGAAGCTGTATGTAAATCGAAAACAAGAGCAATATGAACAAATCTTAATACCTAATTTGTTGGGGCTGTGGCAAAGATCAAACCCCAGTCGCCAACATAACAGCCTGTGTCTCTAACCACTGCGCTATCCTAAAGCAAGCAAGCAAGCATGCAAGTTAATTTCAATATCACAATACATAAAAGCAAAAATGTACTTTGCAAAGAAAAAATATACAAACACAATAGCCTAAAAACTAAAACTAAAATGAAAACATCAAAACAACATAATAATAATAAAACTGAATAATAAAATAGAAATAGAATAAAAACAGGATAAACACATAGGAAGCTATAAAAGCTGTAAGGCAAAACAATGTAGTTAAGTTTAAGCACTCAGTCATAGGCACATGAAAATATATGTTTTTTACCTGGATTTTAAATGTATACATTTGTGACATATCTAAGATCATCTGGTAGTTTATTCCAGTTGTGTGAAGCAGCACTGCTAAACACAGCTTTGCCATGTTTAATTTAGACTCTGGGCTCTACTAGCTGACCTCTGCTCATGAATCTAAGAGCCCTGCTCGGTTTATATCCTTCAAAAATATCTGGAATGTATTTCGGGGCTAAACCATTTAGTGATTTATAAACAGAACGCACCACTTTAAAATCGATTCTGTAACTAACTTTAAGCCAGTGCAGAGATTTAAGAACCGGAGTTATGTGCTCTGTTCTCTTGGTCTGGTTAACATTCTGAATGAGCTGCAGCTGTTTTATAGTCTTTGTGGGGAGTCCAGTTAAGAGGCCATTACAGTAGTCAACCCTACTAGAGATAAAAGCACGGATGAGCCACTTATGTTCTTTTTGGGACAACAAGCCCATGATTAATTCTATATTTTTTTTATTAGATAGAATGCTGTTTTGGTGACTGCGTTAATATAACTGTTAAATGTGAGGTCTGAGTCAATCAGAATACCAAGATTACACACTTGGTCCCTGTTTTTTAGAGCCGGAGAATCCAGCTCTTTACGAATACTAGATCCCTTTTTTTTGTGGCCAAACACAATAATCTCTTTTTTATTTTGGGTTAATTGTAGACATTTTGGTTCATCCAGATATCTGTGCTCCAAACAGTGACACTATTGAGCTGTTGTCCTACGGTTTGAGAGCTATCATCGGCATTGCTATGGTAATTAATGTTGTTCTGTAGAATTTGGTCCAGAGGAAGCATATACAGATTGAATAGAAGCGGTCTGAGAACTGATCCCTGGGGAACTCTGCATATCATAGCCACCCTATCAGATTGGGAAACACTGCTCTAGATCAGTGTTCTATGATCTAGAGCAGTGTTTCCCAATTCTGGTCCTAGGGACCCAAAGGGGAGCATGTTTTTGTTTTAGCCTAGGCACTCAGACACTTGGCTGAAATTAAAGTATTGATGATTAACATTAATGGACTTGTCCATTACATTTTGATTGATCAGAAATATAGTGTAGACATTGCTATTGTTGTAAATGACTATTCTAGCTGGAAATGCCAGATTTTTTAAATGGAATATCTACATAGGCGTACAGAGGCCCATTATCAGCAACCATCACTCCTGTGTTCCACTGGCACATTGAATTTGCTCATCCAAGCTTACAATTTCAAAAGGCAATGATCATTAGAAAACCATTTGGCCATTACGTTAGCCCCATTGAAAACTGTTGTGCCTCTTTAAAACTAGCCTCTTTAGATAAGTTCAGTATCTGGAGCATAAGCATTTGTGTGTTCGATTACAGGTTCAAATAATATTTTTCTGAAACTTGTCAGTCTATTCTTATTCTAAGAAATGAAGATTATTCCATGCCAGCTATGGCCAAGAAACTGAGTAGCTTGTACAACTATATTTAATACTCCCTTCATATTACAGCGCAAATTGGCTATAACCAGAATATAATGAGGATTAAGGGGCCCCAGTGCCTCAACTTGTAGCTTCATTAAATAGTACTCACTAAACACCAGGCGACTCCGGGATGCTGGGCTTCTAGGCAGAGTACTTGATTAGTCTGAGAAAAGGCTTTTTCTTTGCAACTATGCCCAGAACGCCAGCATCCCAGAGTAAATATTTCTTTAAATATCAGACGTTTCTTGCTACGATTAATTACAACGTTAACAATGTCTATACTGTATTTCCGATACATTTTATATTATTTCGATGGACAAGCAGTGCTTGGGAGATATGTAACAGAGATGTCACATTAAGACACAATTAACAAGAAAGGAACAGGGACCTGGGGAGATTAAATAGAGAGGTGATCAATGTAATTAGAGACACAAATGAAAACACTATGTACACAGGTGAAAGCAATGAACATGAGGAGTTGAAACAACAGAACATAGAAACAGACAATTCAGAACTTATATACAATGAATATAGAAATGCAAAAACAGGCACAGAGCAGGCCGTGTCCAGCTGTTAATATAAACATAATATAAATGTATAGCATGCCTTCACAATGAATGTTTGATCCAGCATTATGAACCAGAGCATATTAAATGCCTTTATATGTTTGGGTATGTGCTATGTTTTACTTAACTGATTAAGGTGAAGGAGGAAGATTCCCCTGTGAATATGGGACTTGGGTGAGTCCAGCAGAAGGGGGTGTGTGTAGTTGCTATTTAGGCAGGTGGTTTAGTTTGGCCAGGGTTTTCAAGTTGTAGTATGGGGGTTACTGGGCCTGCCTGGAAAACGGCCATGTTGAGAGTTACTAGGTAAAAAAAAAAAAGGTTGCTACATAGCATGATTGGTCACTGTTAAGTTTATTTCCCTGATAAAACCTGTTTGAAGCTCCTTTTAGTTTGTTTTTTTTACAGTAGTTTTTTCGATATGCTTGGGTCTTGTAATGTCACTGAACCTTTCAACATGGTGAAGATGAATTAAAACTAGATATAAAGTTGACGAAGTTACTGGGACTTGCATTAACGTTGTCAAATACATTTTTGGCCGGTACATTAATATAGCAAAGCTGATATCCATGTTTGTGTAAAATAATTCTTCTTGGTATGGTTACTCCAGTCGTAGTCATGAGAGGTTTAGCTAACCTGTTAGATAAGCCATTGAACAGACTATGTTATTAAGGATTCCATGTAGATGTGATTGCAAATACAACATATGCTATTAGTGCATCCAATGTAACTGCAACTACCTGACATTTTGAAGTTTAACAAGTAAAACTTGTCGATGGTGTGCAATGGAAGGAGACTGTTTTGCCAGCCAAGTGGGTGTTCCCATATGCTGTGATGTAATGTGAAAACTATCAATAAGCTATAATAATCAACAGATAATACAACTACAATTACATTTAATGATCTATACAGCTAAAAAAATAGGATTGGTCTTTACATTTTTCTTATATCAGCATCTCTACATGTATGACAGCCATTCCATTCCAGTGTCTGTTAAAAAAACGCAATCAATGAGAGGCAAAGTAGAGCTAGGCTGCAGTTTGTAAGAAGACCATAAGGATTGGACCGTAAGGGAATGGAGTATAGTCATCTCTGATGAGTGAAATTTTCAGCTTTGCCCAATAGAGGTTTTTGCTGAGAGAGGTCTTATGCCCAACAGGTAAATATTATCAACATTGACAGGGAACAAACAATAGATAACTTGATTGCAAATAAAGTAAATTATTGCATTTGTTTTACTTCAAGACCCATCATCTATTTGCAAAAAAGTCTCCCTGAAGCCGTTAATGACTTTGCAGGCCCAGCGTGAGGATGCTCCTCATAACCTTAGAAGACTTGAAATGTCATCTCACAGACGAGACAAACCTTTATTGTGAAGTCCCTTTATCATTTCATTTATCCTATTTTAAATGGTGTCACATTCAGATCAGGTTTAAATTTATCTAAAGGTGGAGGAAGTAAAACAGCCAAAGAGCATAGTTACCTTGGCTTGATGTGGTGAGCATAGTCTTATCATGTACCTGAGATCCTTTGTTTCATATTTGTACAGTAGGCTTCTGTAGTGTTCATAGTCAGCTGTATTTTCAGTCTCTTGCATAAACTCTGCTAGTGGGGAGCAGTGTCATCAGAGTAACCAGCAGTATTTCACTCCAAAAGGCCATTGAAGAAATCATCGGGGACTTGACCAATCTCCCAGTCTCCCGTCCACAGAGTGCATCTTGGATAGTAGCGGAAATCATCACCGGTCTGATTCTCAGAGTTAGAGCCATCCCTACAGGTAGAAACTTATCTGAAGGACAGAGATGGACCAACATGGAACTGGTCGACCTGATGATGTGGGTGGTGATCTCTGTGCTGCAAGATCTTTCTAGTAGTCTACAGATCAGAGGCCTTCAATGATATGAGCCAGCTGCAAATCATCTAATCCAGGCCTGTGGGAGTCATGATTGTATTCTCCCTACTTGATAAACTGCCGAGTGTGGCTGGTGGACCCACTGCCTTAAGAAATGCCCTGAGTGCTGGAAATACTGAGGTTATTGGACAGTCATGACATTTGTCACTAAGTGTATTTTAACATATCTCCTGTAACCGTTTTACTGGATTCTACTTAGGTGTAAATATTCTCTGATGCATTAAACTGGGAACCCATCCTCCTAAACAGACTGGCCCTTTGTGGATGACCTAAAGAAATAATTAGCCATTTAAATTTTGATGGTTATTTGTATTATTTTACAAAAATGGAAGCTCATGTAAAAAGGGTGTGGCAGGTGAGTGCAAGCTTCACAAACAAATGAATATTAAAAAAATCCATTTTCTGTATACTACTGTATATCTAATACTGTTTACATGTAATGCTTGACGGGCAACATTTTCCATAAAACACCAGAAAATAACCAACAAGATAAAATCCAGCACAGCTGATTTAAATATTAAATCTTCAACTTCTAATATATAAAATGTTTAAAGGAATGTTCAAAAATCTTTTTGTAGAACTACCTATGAAACACTCACTTCTCTTTGAATGTGCCATTCAGTTTTAGTAGGAGCTGATTTTCTAAATGAGTCTGTCCTGGCTTGCTTTGAAGTGACGAGTAGTCCAGCTCAGCTGAAGATTTTCACAGGTGGCAGATGCCGGCAGGCCTGCACTGAGTTTGAGGGACAACTTTACACACAGAAAGGAATTAAGTAAATCCGTTTGGTCTGATGAACTAGCAAGACAGCCATGCAGATCTCCGGAAACTTCTGACTGTTTGGTTGTCAGTGATGAGAAGAAATTATCTTTTAATAAAGGCTGCCTTAGATGCTCAGTCTGGTCCTGTGTGATGGTCACAAGATGATGGTTGCATTCAAAACTTAAACATAAAGTGAAATCAAATATTTGGGCAAAGACAACATTTTTGCACAGTCCAGCACATTGGATTTTAAAAGATAAAATGATTGAGTTGAAGTACATACTGTCAGCTACAAGGTGTTTTTATTCATATTAAAATGAACTATTTAGAAATGACAGCATATTGCTAATAATGTCACTATTGAAATACATACGCATGTTGGGACTATTGTTTTTTTTCCTTTTTCCCAGTTAAAAACTATACTTATTATTTGAAACTCAGTGATCCAAAAAGATATGATATGCAAGCAAAAAACATAATGCACACACAGTGGATATAAATAGTCCACACACCCCTGGTAAATGTCTTAGTTGTGTCATATTTTCTCCACTTGATGATGACTCTCTTCACTGTGTTCCATGGTATATCTAATGCTTTGGAAATTATTTTGTACCCTTCTCCTGACTGGTATCTTCCAACAATGAGATCCCTCTGATGCTTTGGAAGCTCTCTGCAGATCATGGCTTTTGCTCTGATATGCAGAAAATGTCAGTAAAGTCCTACTAAAACGGCTGAACTTTATTTGTGATTAATCAGTCACTTTAAATGAGGGCAGGTGTGTAATGATTTCTATGGAAGTTTGAATGTGATTGGTTAATTTAGAACACAGCCATATCCCCAGTTATAAGAGGGTGTGCACACTTATGCAACCAGGTTATTGTAAGGTTTTTATATTTCATTGTTTTCCCAATTGAAGGTTGGATTGGCACGAATTTCTCCTGTATTCACATAGTTATTAATTTAACTAGCGCTCTGGGATGATTTCGCAGACATAAAGTATGCCTAGTCTAGGACAAAAGAAAGCTCAATGGAGTTTTCTATTGAAATAGATTTTTTTGTCCTAAACTACGCTGAAGACATCTCTGCAAAATCGGCCCTCAGTGTTTAACAAGAGAGGTTTAGCTAGTCTCTCTCTAGCTAGGTCACTGGAGTTGGTTTCAATGGTGCAAATGAAAACAGACCATGTCATTAATTACACAATTACATGTAGATATGTTTTCAAATATAATATATTTATATATACTGTATGCAGTTAATGCATCCAATGGAACTGCAACAATCTGGCATTTTGAAGTATAACTAGTAAATGTTTATGTATTGTTGATGGTGGGCAATGGAAGACTTTTACCCACCAAGTAGGTGCTCTCATATTGTCATGGTGCTGGAAGGACACGGGCGCAGAGACGGTGTGGATGTAGGAATCCATTATTTAATAAAGGAACAAAAGAAACAAACATACAAACTTAAAGCAGACACGATGACTGGGTGAAATATAGCCTACGGCTAACAACCAAAATAAACCACACCCAAATGAACAAACAGTAAACTTAAATAGGTTCCCCAATTGGAG
>JACXGJ010007717.1:0-29537 GCA_016801105.1 Esox niger
AGAGTTAGACAGAAATAAAGAAGGAATGTAAGGTGAGAGGAACTACTGAAGAGGAGTGGGATAAAGGAAGAAGAAGTTGAAATGAGTGTGAAATGATTGACGGAATAATAAAGGAAGAGGTACTGATGGTAGAGCCTGGACAGTGTAATCCCTGAAGTGATTTATACTTAATTACAGAAAAGTGTGTGTGTGTGTGTGTATTTGAGTGTGCAGATTACTTGTGGGGACCAAAAGCCACCACAAGGATAGTATAAGAAAGACAATGTGACTTTGTGGGGTCATTCTGCCGCTCCTCACAACGGAAAATACTATTTCAGATTTCGGGATTACGTTTAAGGTTAGGGGAAATATATTTTTGATTTTTCGGTATAAAATACGATATAGAAAAACAAATCTGTGCATGTGTATATTATTTTCTACTACATTTGGGACTTGATGTGAGAAAATGTTGCCATTACTTATAGGGAAACTGACCTGGCCAAAGATCACTTTAACTGACAAAATGATTAACTATCAAACATACAACTCTATTAAATTTTTTTTTGAATTATGAAACCTATATAATTAAATGTGTATATAATTTAGCCTAAAGGGATAGACATATTATAGACAAATTGAGACTACCATCATAAAACAATGAAAAATGTATTGAACCAAGATAAAGCACTTAGCGTTGACCTGTTTTTTCATATAGAAAATGATGGAACTCCTAAATATATATATATCTTTGTGTAGATAAAGACAATAGTTATAGAAAAAACTTTTTAATGAGATAGATTTTAACTAGGTCCATACAATAATGAAGGATTTTAATATGCCTTATATGTCATGCAAAAGTTGCTGAGTAACACATGAGAATGTGGCAATATCCTCTACATTACAGAAATAAGTGCTCAAAATTCCCTTTCAATATCCCATTCAAAAAATGTTTGCGTTTTTTTAGGTAAAAAAAGACACCTGCCCTAATATTGAAAAAATATTGAAAAAATTTACATTTCCAAAATGTTTCAGTAATTATATTTCATTATAATAATATTTTCCTGGGACAGAAATGGCACTGCATAGTAGGAATGACTCTGTTAGGCTGTTTCCATTTGCCTAGACAATGTAAACACATTTTCCAAGCCAAAAAGCACCTTTAAATAGAACTGAAAATAGGGAGTGGGAGAGGGGATAGCTCCATTCACAATACACTGGCCCATAGAATTTTAGAGCATGTATGACTGAAAGAAATCAATTGGTGCTGCAAGGATGGCAAGAAGAGAGGACTGGAGGTGATTCAGCACATCAAATATTGTAAACGACCTTGCAAACATGGGTCATTATTCATTATTTTCAGGAACCTTCTCATCACTATAAGCACCCTCAACTACATTGGACCCACTACAAAATCCTCAACATTACAAACATCCACAATAAAATCTCACCGGCTATTTTTTATATACCACCGCGGAAAAATATAATAATGAATACCTACCATAATTGATTAATAGGCTTACAGGCTCTTACCTGCTCCTGAACTGTACCATTGTCTGTTATGTATTGAGGTGCACCCATAGGCTACTCACCTACTTGACCTCGTCCCTGTTCTTGTGGCTCATAAGCGGAAGTGTCTGTTGATGAGATTGATAAACAAATACTAGTATTGGAGGCCTTGGATTATAAAATCGAACGAAAATGTATCCATTAAGAAAAATGGCTGAGATATGTAAAAAGAAATTAAAGGGATGCTAATAACGTACTGTTGTCGTATTGAATGGTAAGTAACTGAGCGGTCCTGTGCAGCTCAGGAACTGAAGCATACGTACAGTACAGTAGGCTAGCCTAACATCTTTACGGCTCAGGTAGCATACCGAAGCATCGTAGCCTAGCCAACACAGTAACCATCTCCATCGCCATTCATCCCTTTTTGTTGAAATGACACAGCGACCAACAGAAAAATGATTTCATACTGAAATAACGTTTTAATATAGTAAATAAGTTATAAAAAGGGGAAAAAACAACAATTTTGTCTGTAGAACACGCTTCTGAGTTTCAGAACACGGGTGCGCGCACACTCACATGGAAGTTGAACACAAAACTGAGGTGGCGCGCGCAACAATCGGTCTGTTACATTAACAATGACAATATTTAAACGAACCATTCTCACTTACTTTCCGTTCCTAATGCGGTCCAGTTCTTTCTGTCATTGTCTCCCTCCTGGCCAGTGTGAATTGGGAAGAGGCATTCAGTCACTGCAATAAGCCGCTCGAGAAATAGACACTCCCCTCCCCTTCTTTCGGTCGCTGTGAAAACTGTACCTACATGCTCTAAAAAACGTTTATTATACCATGCAAAAAACATTTATTGTAATTATGTGGGTCACACTTGAAATATTAATACCCGAATTCACCTTGTGGTTGTCATTAAAACATTAGCTGTGTAAATCGGAGAGAGGCTGTGCCGATAATCCACATCGCAGTCCCAGCACACTTTTTCACATTTGAATTTAAACAGTATTTTTGCATAAAAATGTACATACTGCCTTCAGTTAAGTGGGCTTACTCCCAAACCATTGCATTTTTTATGAGTATTTATACATAACACTGCAGATAGATTTTTGTTCTGTAACGCTGGGATTCATATTCAAGACTACTATAACTATTCAACATAATCTCATAGTGATTAGTCAGATTTTTTCATTGTTTACCTGTCAACAATTAATGTACAGTATACAGATTTCAGTACATCAGCTCTATCTTAAAAACACTTTTGTTAATGTGCACTTAATTACTTGAGAGTGGTAATTATAACACATGTAGTCTCTATCTCTCTCTCTCTCTCTCTCTCCCTCCCTTTCTAGCTCTCACTGTCTGTCTTTCTCTCTGTCTGTCTCTAGTGGAACAGTGTCCTAGATCCTCAGTTAAACCAGAGGTCTCATTCTGTCTGCTATGTTGTCTGGAGGGCCGCAAGGGACCTAACCTGCTAATGGTACTATACCTTATCCTATCCCTGCTTCTGTCTCTTTCTCTCACACACACAGACACACACATCACTGACTCTCCCCCATTAGCCAGAACTCTAGTTTGGAGAGTAGAACACTCTAAACTACAGTATTTGTCCCACACACCTCCCTCAGATGATTCACCCAAATAAACTTGATGTAATTACACTTACTAGCTGAAAAACACTGAAGCCCAGGGATAAAATGAAAGATACATTTACTGGTTTGGACCTAAAGGAATTTTCCAAACTTTAATCGCAATAGAATTGATTAAAGAATTCACGCTCAGGCAGCAGTTAGCTAAACCTGGAAACAGAAACAAATCCACAACAGAACACAGCTGTTCTTTCTTGTACTCCAGCTAGCTAGCTTTTAACAGAATATGTGTTTCAGTCTGAAAGTAGTTCTCAAGTGCACCCACATTGCCTGACCGAAGGTAACCATCTACGTGGCTAATTCCCTGAAAGGCTGGAATGGACAAGTCACAAGGTAGATAACTACTGGCTCTCTTTTTAAACAGTGACCATGTTCTACCAGTCCAAATAAACAATAGACTTTGTCACAGAATGCTGGAAATCATGCATACTGTCACTTGTAGTTTGTTGTTTAAATAGGTATGAAGCCAAGGTTGGCAGTGTACTGCCCCCTGCAGATATGGAATATTTATTTATTTTTATTTATCGATGACCCCTCCTGATGGAATGGATGATGACCCCTCCTGATGGAGTGGATTCAAGTAAAGTTTTTCTTTACTGTCAGCCAATACCACGCTCACACAGCCAAGTAGAGAACCAGAGAACACACCCATGCACAGCTGTGTTACCTAGGCTGGGCTTTACATCTGGGGGCCTAGCACATTAAATCTTTGATCATAGAGTTAAAAGAATAGAATAAAAAAGGCGTGGCTTTAGTCGATGACAATTCTGAGCCTGTGATGCGGCTGCTACCAGACTTTTGTATGGTAATTTGTTCTTTGAAGGAGGGAGACTTGTTTCTCATAAAAAAATCTGAAAGTGAATGGACATATGAATTAGGGTAGATGATTTAGTAGCTACAGAATGCATGGTCTAAGATAGTGAGAGTAGAGATGAAAGTGTGTGAAAATAAACCTGATGAGGCCTTTAAAATGTCTTTAGCCCAGCAGTAAGGGAGGTTTGACACAACCTGATTGTAATCTGCTTCATGATTCAAGTCTGGGGATCAATCGAGGACTACGTTTTCGAGTTAGTATGAGAGAGTGAGTTTTGTTTTGAGTCTGGAGACCCCAAAGTATTTCAATATGCTTCAGACCAGTCATGGGCAACTGGCGGCCCATGGGCTGCATGCTGCCCCCACCCCCTCTTTTAGCGGCCCTCTGAAGAATTTTGAGAACAGTAAATAGAAAAAAATTCCAACAAAATCTATGCTGGAAAAAAAATGAAATAGATCTGAAATAATATTTTGCATGTTTACACATATAAAAGTAATTTCAGGGTCTATGAAAGTTGTTTTGATGTCTTTCTAAGTGCAGCTGAGGGTGTGCTGATGTTTGAGCCATAAAAAACTTGATGATACCTATTACATAAATATCAAAGTAGTGAAAACATCCAAAAACCATAGAGTGTTCAAAGGGTTCATGTGTTTAAATACATGGCAGCGAACATGCTGAATGCTAGGAGGGATAAACAGAGCGGGAAAACGGCACATTGTTCAATATTTTAAAATTACCCAGATATATGTGAACTAGCTTCAGACATCACTAGCATCAGAGTTTAGTTTTAATGTACTTGTTAATAAGTTAATCTGTGGCCCCCTGATGACTTCGGCCCCCTGATGTTATTCCAAGTTATCTGCAGCCCCCTGATTACCAGTACATAATATCTGGGGCCCCCACCCCATCCAGGTTGCCCATCCCTGCTCCAGACCAATGCACATGTAACCCCTTTAGACAAGGTCATGCTATATCCAGCTACCAACCTATCCTTTTGGCGGGGTGTAATGAACTACATGTACAGCCAGCGGAATTGTATTTAAATTTTTACATATTTGGACACAAAAAACACAAGGTAAACCAATGTTACAATTCTCACCAAGAAAAAAAACTTTGAAACCATTTATGCAATTAAAATGAACAGAAATATCCTCATGCGCACCCTGTTTTTATCACACAACGTGCCTAAAATTAGAATCAGTTGCACCAGAACCGGAGCAAAGGATTAGAACATCATTACTGAGTAACTCAGGAGGGTCCAGCCTTCCATAAAGATGATAAACTTTGTCTGGTTTGGTCTAAACCCTATCATACCAAGATCAAAAGACTTATCAGAAGCCCTCAGAAGAAAGATTACATTTTCATGCCCATGAGTCTATGGTGGGTTATGAACCCATTTCCAAGCAATTAGAATTATATAATTCCCCTGTCGAACAGATCATCTACAAATGGACAAAGTGCATGTGTCAACAGTCAGAAAAAGACTGCACAAACTTGGCCTACAGGTAGGAAGTCACTTTTGCTTTTTTTTTTAAATATCAAGACATAATTGATGTTTGCTAGATAACACCTGGGTCAAGATCAGAACTATCAAAACAATATGCTTAACTACTGGAACATAAGACTGCCTTTGAACAGAAGAACCTCATACCAACCGTGAAACACTGCCAACCTTGGCTTCATACCTATTTAGCCATCACAATTTGGCCCTTGTCAATGTCACTCAGATCCTTACCCTTGCCCATTTCTCCTGCCTCTAACACATCAACTTTGAGGACAGAATGTTTACCTGCTGCCTAATATATCCCACACATTGATGGGTGCCATGATAACAAGATAATCAGTGTTATTCACTTCACCTGCCAGTGGTCATAATGTTATGGCAGATCATTGGATACCCTTATGTCCAAATATGAAAAGAGACAACTTTCCAAATGTGGTTTTTCAAATGATTGTAAACTTTTTTTTGCAGTAGCCTGATTGTATAAATAAATTCCAATTCATGCTGTGGTTTCACTAGTTAATTACTTTCTTTTGCTATGTTGTGGTCTTCTTTAACAGCAGGTGTACAGTAGGCAAAACTTCTTAAATTTGTCTTCACCCGGCCTTTCTAATCCTCACTGAAACATTTGCTTGTGTTTAATAGAAAAATCCACACATTCTGAGAATTTATGCCCTCAAGGTGATCTGTTCAAACACTTTGTAATCCATAACCGTTCAGTCTTATGTATGATATTTCTTGATAATCAATATCATCAACCACAATTTACTCATTCAGACATTCAAAGGCAAGGTAAGGAGCTCAGAGGACAATTGGCGTTGTCCAATCACATGCAGTCTTAGAGGTTTTAATTTCTACTGGGACGAATTTTGCAGATTAGTCAATGCGTTCACTGTGACAGACGCTAAATGAATCGTTAATTGCAATTCCATAATTGAATTGACAGGACACAGTGTTTCAGACTGAAATCAGGCAGAAAGGTTAATGAAGAGATTTGTACACCAACAGTATCATGGATAGAGTGAAGGTCCAGACCACTAGCCTTGACAAAATCAATTTTACCTGAATAACCTACACTGACCTGTTGCTATGTTCGTTATTAAAACCTAGCCGTTGCTGCAACGGCGGAACTGACAAGGGTGGAAGACGTGACACGCTGGGCTGTATTTGGGGGCTGCCTCTCTTTCACAGGCAGCCTTGACAGTGTCTGTCCCAGGGGAGGGAACATCCACATGACAATGGCAGGCAGAGAGTGGCGGTTGGCAGCTCCCTGGACTGGTGACAGAAGATCGTTGGCTAGGGGAGACGGTGGGAGAATGTTGAAGTGACAGGTAGGAGAAAGATAGTGTGTTATGAGAAAGTTCAGAGAGTTTCCACAAAGCATTAATTTACTTCAGATATGCATCCTTGATGGCGTCTTCAGGGTCACCTTAAACAATTATGGGACATCGCATTCACTCTGTGTGCCCTGCTATAGTTCCCATAGCAACACCAAAGAGCTGACAGCTGAGTTTACCGAGAGATGGCTTCCAATGGTAACTCATCATACACGTGACACATGTGCTTTTTTGATAATGACACATGACAGGACCCACACACACATTGTTGAAAATAACCCAAGCATTGGGGTAAAGTGTTACAGTGAGAGATTGCTGTACACAAATAGGCCATTTAGCCAGAACTGGGACATATGTAGTCTCAGAATAAAACCCCTCAGTGTGGCTCTGTAGGGAGGCTGTGAGTGGCTGTGCTCGTTATCTGAACAAACAGAACATGGTGCTGTAGAATAGAGGATACCTTCGGTTCCAGAGGAAAAGGATCAAAGCCAGAAAGAGAAAACAAACATTTGCAATGAGGAATAAAACACACAACATTAACGAAACAGTAGGGATTTATTTTTAGTGTTTTAGCAAATGTTCTTTTGTGTGTGATTTTTCATACATTGTTGTGGTAGCTAATGGCAGCTGTATGGTCCCAGCTCTGGTGATAAGCCTGTCGTTATATTGGACTTTCCTTATCTTAAAACGGAAACCGTAAAACCCTTGTCAGCAATCTGAAAGCCTGTCTGGCCTGCAGGCTTTCTCTCAGTAGTTCTGAGGCAGAATGGATCTCTGGGAAGAGATAACAGTTGGAGACTAAAAAGTGATGGGAGACTGAACCACACAACTCAATAGGCTGTGTCTAGACAGACATCTAAGACTTGACACACTGATTGGTCACTCACCGACAGGCCAGGCAGGATTCGGGGACAAATGTTCTCATCAGCTGTACACTTGCTCTGAAACGTATTCAGCCCCTTGTACTTTTTATTGTGTTACGTCATAAAAATAACTTTTTTGGATTTCATTTGACATTGTTGTCACTTTTTCATACTAGAAATTCCAAGATAATTATTTTGTACTAGAAAGTAAATAAAATCTGCAAATTGCTCGAAATTAATTAAAATATAAAACTGAAATGCATTCATTGTGTAAGAATTCACCTACTTTGCTATGACACAACTGGATAAGCTGTGGTGCAGCCACAAAAGTGATGTAGTTAGTTGAATCCACTGTGCAATTAAGGTTAGAATTGAGAAAAGGATGAAAGGAGAAAAATACAGACAGGTTCATGAAAAAAACCTGATGAAAAACTGGGGTGAAGATTCATCTTTCATCATGACATTGACCCAAAGCAAACGGCCAAGGCAGGGTTTGAGTGGTTTTGGTACCTGCCTGTGACTGTCCTTGAGCATCCCTGTCAAGGAGTTGAAAATTGCTGTTCACTAAAGGTCCCCACCCAACTTCATAGAGCATCAGCAATTTCACAATCAATTTCACAAATTTGTTTCCGAATTTGCACAGCGGTTAGAGACTTGGTCTGATCCAAAGGTGCCTCCACCAATTATTTACAAAAAGCGGTGAATAACACATTATGTTAGAAACAAAAATATTTATATACATTTTATTTTTCACTTCAACATTATGAACCTTTTTGTGTTGATCAGTAGCAAAAACTCCTAATTAAGCATATTTAGATTTTATGTTGTAACACCATAAATATGTGGAAATGTCCATAGAGGTGAATACTTTTGTGAGGCACTTTATATCACTCAATATTTAATCAAAATAACTTAGTTATGTATGTTTTATAGCCATGTTTCCTTGGATTTAATACAATGTTTAGGCTTGTATTGAAGGATTTTTCATTTGGAGGAGCTCCAGCCAGCTAAATGCCCCTGCATTACATAGGGGTTGCCCCAAAGCCAGAACTCTTACAGGTATTTTCTGGTCTGGGCATTTATTCTTTGCTTGCAATAATTGAATTCAAATTTTTGACCCATTTACCCCATGAGAGACTTGCTGTCATCTCTGCTGTTAGTTTTTTGGTAACTTTGCCTCATCTCTAGGATCAGGAAAAGACATGATGAATGACATTTTATTCTGGAGATTGAGTTTACCTGTATAAACAATCCAGATATCGACCCAGAAACGCCATTGTCTTCCCTTGATCATGAAGTGCTGTTCATTGAGTTGGGATGTATTTGTTTGCACTTCATCAGACAAAATGCATGCCAGTCGCAGCGATACATACCCAAGATGTAACACCCCCCCCCCTTTTAAACATATTTGGACACATGGATACAAAATAATTGAGAAACTATTTATACAATGAAAATAAACAGAAATGCACTTTCCTTATGCAAAAAAGGAGGTCCATCCCTACTTTTACCATCTTACAAAATGTCTAACCTTATAATCTGATGTGCCAACGCAGGTCTAATATCATAACAGAGGAACTCAAAGTACTTAATTCCACTGCCGAAAGAAAACCCCAGTGCTGTCATACATCAAAAAAGAGACAATTCCAGACCACTGACAATCTGCATATTACAGAATTCAGACCATGAGCTGACTAAAAGTTGCTGATAGATGTCTCTAAGAAACCCAGGATACTAAAACAGGTTTTGCTAGACTTCTTGCCACTATCAATGTTGAATTGCATGATTCAACTGACGGAAAGAGACCGCATACACTTGGCCTGCATGATAGATCAGGAATGTAGAAGTCTCCGGTCTCAAAAAAGAATATCAAGATATATCGACGTTTGCCAGACGACACTTGGGCGGATACCAAAACTACTGGAACAATTTGTTTTGGACCAATGTGTCAATGGTGCTGTATGGAGTGTTTTGGCCGCAATGCCAGATGCCTAGTTTGGAGAGAAAAAAACGGAACACTGCCTTTGAACAGAAGAATCTCATACCAACCGTCCATTATATTCAAAATGAAGACCCTCCAAATATTTGATTTCTAATTGTACTGCTCTTCACATGCATAGACAATTATTTATTGAATGTTTTATTTCGAGTAGGATTTCTTATTTGATGTCATAAAGTTTTATATGTACAGTAAGACATAATCTTTAATTGAATTGTTTATTTTATTTTATTAGTACAAAACCTGGAATAATATGATTAGTTAAGTATATTACTAATGATTGGATCCACTGCTCTGAAAAAAATCTGCCAATGTTTTGCAGAGTTTTCAACAAAGTGTGATTTTAAATCAACTTAAAAAAGTGTGTTGTTTAAGGTTCCATGTTTTTTTTACGCAGACCCGGACTAGTAATAAAGCCCTCGGACATGACATTGTTGAAGCAGTACTGTAAAGAAGAGTGGGCAAACATAACTCCCATTCAGTGTAATTGACTAAAAGAGCTAAAATAACTCCCAGTCAGTGTAATAGACTAAAAGATCTAAAATAACTCCCAGTCAGTGTAATAGACTAAAAGAGCTAAATTAAGTTATTTCAGACAAAGGAGGTAACACCAGCCATTGACACCATTGCCACTGGTACATGTTAATATTTGTCAAACCTATTCACAATACCCTTTTCCACAACTTTATATTCAGTACTATTTAGCTAACTGCAATCTGGCCATCCTAACTAGCAGTTAGCTAAAAACTAAACATTGGCTCTCTTCCCATGTGGTGTTCTGCCAGGCCTGTACTGGAGCCATCTTCATTTCCTGCTTGTTTAGGCCTTTTTGCCTTTGGTCTTCAGCATTTAAGAGACATTCTCAGTCGGATTCTAAATAAGTGAATGACTTAGCCTGTCAAGAACTTTCCCAACTTTTTCCCTACAAACATCTAGGTAACTATGGCAGCATTGTAGTTATTTTCCCTCTTTTTGAGGATTACTAGTCCAGCCTCTGAGGTTCTTCTGGTTAAGACTATTGCGGAGGGTAGTGGCTGACCTTTCTGTGTATACTATTATTATTAAAGCAAGTATCAACTAGACAAGCAGTATATAGCTCAGCCAGGAGGTGTCACTGTTTCACTAGTAAGGTCTGTAAGGGAATCGTGAATGCCCCACAAATCTCTACAACCTAAGCCTTGAGATCCGCAGCACTGCTGCTTCTCATTGTTCCTCTATTCAGACACTTATTCAGATTAAAGTCTCCTTGTGGGCTCAGTCTCTTCTTTAACAGACAGACAAATAGACGGGCATAGGTGTATGAACAGCCATCAGCAGTAGGACAGCAGCCTGATTTATAAACAGAGGGAAAACAATATGGTAGTCAGCCTTATGAATAATAAATAGTGTTTCTTGAATTCAGTGAAAATCAATGATCAGCACATGGCTGTTCCTACAGGAGCATTTATATTCAGAAGAAAACAGAAAAACAATTCCCAATTGTATCATAGTAGAGTTGCATTATTACTCTGCACGCAACACAAGTGTTTTCTTTCTCAGAAATGACAGTGGCGTAGGCAGCGATCGAGGCAATTTCCTCCTCATTAAAAACCTGCAGGAATGAAGCGCCTGGGTGACACACACACACACGCACACATGCACACACGCACTCACGCACGCAAGCACACACACACACACACACACACACACACACACACACACACACAGAGACAGCGATGCTGGAGTGCTTTTACTCAAACTAACACAACCTGACGGAATAATCAGTCATACACATCGTGGCCTTTTCCTATCCTTTTTCTTTCTGTCCTATCTATCCTATATTATTTGTATCCTATCTCTCCTATGTATCCTGTATTTGCTGCATCCTATCTCTTCTTTTTTGTATCCTATCTCTCCTATGTATCCTGTATTTGCTGCATCCTATCTCTTCTATTTATCCTATTTTTTTGTATCCTATCTCGCCTATGTATCCTATATTTTTGTATCCTATCTCTTCTATGTATCCTATATTAAGTGTATGCTATCTCTCCTATGTATCCTATATTTTTGTATCCTATCTCGCCTATGTAGCCTATATTTTTTGTATCCTATCTCTCCTATGTATCCTATATTTGTTGTATGCTATCTCTCCTATGTATCTTATATTTTTTGTATCCTATCTCTCCTATGTATCCTATATTTGTTGTATGCTATCTCTCCTATGTATCCTACATTTTTTGTATCCTATCCCTCCTATGTATCCTATATTTGTTGTATGCTATCTCTCCTATGTATCCTATATTTTTGTATCCTATCCCTCCTATGTATCCTATATTTGTTGTATGCTATCTCTCCTATGTATCCTATATTTTTTGTATCCTATCCCTCCTATGTATCCTATATTTGTTGTATGCTGTCTCTCCTATGTATCTTGTATTTTTTGGTATTCTAACTCTTCTGTGTATCTTATATTTTTGTATCCTATCTTTCCTAGCCTGTCCTTTCTGTCCTTTCTCTCCATCATCAACATCATTCTCCCCCTGTCCCATCTTCCACTCTTCACCTGCTTCTCTTCCACTCTTCACCTGCTTCTCTCCCCTCTTTGGATCTTCAGATCTCTCTCCATTCTCTCCTCATCCTGTCTTCTATCTCTCTCTTCCCTTTCAGTGTTGTCTTCAGATGCTGCTAGCCTATACATAGGGCCTAGCACAGTCTTAACAACTCTTTTTTGTTGTCTAATTCTTCCCTTTCTCATTCTCCATCTCCCTCTTTCTTTCCTTCTTTCTCTCTCTTTCATACCCTTCTGTGGTGTTCTTTGGGTGCAGGTGGATAGGTAATGTGATGCAGAAAGAGGGAACTGGAGCGAGACCGTGGCCTATCCGAGCCTGAGACAACAAAGAGGTTCACACAGAGCTGGGTTACACTTCGGCAAGCCTACTCTCTCTCTCTCTCTCTCTCTCTCACATACAGACACACACACACACACACACACACACACACACACTGACTGACTGGCAATTTCCATTTTCAGTTTTTGTGTGCATGTGTCCTTCTGTGTGTGTGTGTGTGTGTGTGTGTGTGTGTATATTATACACCAGCTGCTATGCAGTCCATCTGTGAAAAGGTAAATTGAATTTTACAGGCACAAAGCTGAGTTCCCTGCGGTCCTTTGGAAAAAGCCCACTTTGTCGAATTCTTTCTAAAGCTTTTTTCTCACTCTCTGCCTTTCTGAAAATAGAGGTGTGAGAATGGTTGATCGATACGCTCATTAAAGAGCTCTGTCTTTCTGAGGCTCAACACAGCTTGGCAGGAAACTAAACTCATGGAGGAGAGAGAGAGGATGGAAAACAACCTCAAAGAACATATTTTAAAATAATGTCTTTATCTTGAAACTAATCCATCACATCTCTGATGATGAGTTCCTAAGAACTATTTGTCTTTTAAATGTGTTCTCATCTAGAGTGATTTACAGTAACGAATGACCTTGAAGTATAAAAAAAAAATATATATCTCCAGACAGTTTAAATAGCTTGAAGTGGGGGAGGGAAGGATGACCCTGGGGACCATTCATCCCAGCTTGAATTTACCAGTTGAATTTCCCTTAAATTCATTGTAATAGTGCAGAGGTTTTCAAAACCACCCATGAGAAACACAATTCATGAACTCTGGTTAATTGGTCAATCCAATGTAGAAAAAAAAGCTTCACTTCATATTGTTGTTGTATATTAGAATTATTTTTTGTTTTGAGATGATTACTCTGTTAATGACATAATGTATCTGCGAAAAGTTTGGACACACTTACCCATATATGGCTGGCACCTGGCTGGCACTGTATATTCGGAGTCTGTGTCTGGGTAGTTGCCATGTCACAAAATGTTATTGTCTATGGTCACATTACATTTTAAGTTTATATCCAATTTAATGATGCGTGCACTTGAATTTCTTCTCCAGTGTGACATCATAAATGATGTAAGTGTAAAGGTTTAATGCATTCCAAACAGGAAACATACTGTAGTTGTGTCTTAGAAGCAGTAATCCCATTATGACATTTTTATTTAAATCATAATTTCATTGAATGATGATAATAACTAAGTGTATGGCCATGACATGTGGGGTCACTCAGAAATGTAAATTTTAAATGAAAGGCAATTTTTTTGTCCATTACAATAACCTCAAATTGATCAGAAATACATGGGCAAAATAACAATACAATGGACAGAGAAATAACTGTCTAGAAGGCCTGCATCCTGGAGTCGCCTCTTCACTGTTGAAACCAAGCTGCCAGTTGAGGACCTTTGAGGCATCTGTTTCTCAAACTAGACATTAAAGTATTGGTCCTCTTGCTCAGTTGTGCACCAGAGCCTCCCCCTCTTCTTTCTATTCTGGTTAGGGACTGTTTGCGCTGTTCTGTGAAATGAGTAGTACACTGCATCACAGGACATCCTCAGTTTCAGAACAATAGTAGATTGATGAGTTATAGAAGAAGGTTCTTTGTTTCTGGTCAGTCTGAGCTTGTAATTGAACCCACAAAAGCTGATGCTCAAGATACAGAACTATTATGAAGAAGGCCTGTTTATTGCTTCTTTAATCAGCACAACAGTTTTCAGTGGTGTTAATTACATAATCACAAAAGGGTTTGCATTTTGGTAATTAGCTAAATCAATTAGCATTTTAAAATGATATATTTAGATTAACAAACACAATGTGTCATTGGAACCATTGGATGGTTGCGGTTGGTGATAATGGACATTTGTACATGAAAGTAGATATTCCATCAGTCATTTCCCCCCCAATAATCAGCCGTTTCCAGCTATGTTAGTAATTTTTATCATTAACAATGTCTACACTGTATTTCTGATCAATTTGATGTTTTTCAGCTGATGAAAATGTGCTTTTCCTTAGAAAACAAGGCCATTTCGAAGTGGCCCCGAGCCTTTGAAGGGTAGTGTACATTTACACTGTTCAGCCATAACATTATGACCACTGACAGGTGAAGTCAATAACACTGATGATCTCATTATCGTGGCACCTGTCAGTGGGTGGGATATATTAGGCAGCAACTGAATTTTCTGTCCCCAAAGTTGATGTGTTAGAAGCAGATTTGTGTTACCGCCTACCTGAGCATTGTTACAGACCATGTGCACCCTTTCATGGCCACAGTATTCCATGATAGCATTGGCCTCATTCAGCAGGATAATACACCCTGCTAGAAAGCAAAATTTGTTCAGGGTCTGGGTTAGGGTTAGGTTTGAGGAACAAAACAGGTTCCAGGTGTTGACTTGGCCTCCACATTCCCCATATCTCAATCCAATTCAGCATCTGTGGGATGTGCTGGACAAACAAGTCTGATCCATGGAGGCCCCACCTCACAACTTACAGGACTTAAAGGATCTGCTGCTAACGTCTTGGTGCCAGAAACCACAGCACACCTTCAGAGGTCTAAAAGAATCCATGCCTCAATAGATCAGGGCTGTTTTGGTGGCAAAAGGGGACCTACACAATATTAGGCAGGTGGTCATAATGTTATGGCTAATCTGTTTATATACATATATATCATTATGGCATCATTATGGTAGTTCATATAAATGTGATTAATATGTTTGTCTGTCACCATACAGGACATTATGTCACATCAATGAACTATAAGCAACAGGCAGTCATATCGGTTGTTAAAAAAAACAACATAATAATAGCAGATTGAGAAGATTCTGACTAATCTACTCAGCAAATACTTCCACTTATCCATAATTCCATAGATCTTCAACCTTATCCACGCGAGCATGCACTAAAAGTTAATGTGCAATTAATAAATATTCCATAAAAGATTCCAACAATATATTCCCACAACATTTGCCCTCAGTAAAGGTGAAAAGACTGAAACCACCCACTCTAATTTAGGTTGTGAAGTGAAAAATAAAATCATTCTAGCAGCAGAAAACAAACAGTTCTGACTTCTCGAGAAGTGTTTCAGGAAAGGAAATGGGTTCTGTATCTCTTTCCAACTGAATTATAGTGCTTTAAAGCTCTTTAATATCAGCCGGGCCTGTAAAAGGTGAAAGACATCCCGGTTAGCAATGCAACTGGAATCAAAGGAGTCCAACTAATGCAACTAAGTGATGTAACAAATGCCTTAGTGACTTTAGACACGTTTTCACACAAACACACACTGATCCACAGGAGTCTGCCCACACACCATTTCATCACTTAAGACTCTCATCAAAGGAAGAGACAATGCCTACACACTAATCCGACTAGGCTTTGTGTTTCTTTTCATTTGATTTCACTGTTGTTCAAACAGGTGAAGTCAGCTGACACTTGCTTTTTTAGTGAGGATCCGGCCAAACAATAAATTTAAAATGGTTTGGACAACATACAGAACCTAGAAACTAGTGCTGTCAAATGATTACATTTCCCAATCCTGATTAATTGGATAATCTGTAGTTAATTCTGATTAATGAACATATTAGAATATACATTAATCAAATATGTCCCTGAAAAAAGACATCTGTTTAAAAACCTCTGCATTAAGTCATACTGTGTTTTATTGTATGGGAAAGAAATACTCAAAAATAATCTGTATCATATACAGCTCTGGAAAAAATGAAGAGACCACTGCACCTTTTTCTTTCTTTTCCCCAAAGATTTGAAAGGAAAGTTTTGGAGGAGGAGCAGAAGCTTTTAATTTGTAGTGGTCTCAAAATGTTAACCCTTCTGTTCCTCACTCCAAAACTTCCTTTTTCGACTTTATTGGAAAGGAAGAAAAAAGTGCAGTGGTTTCTTTCCAGAGGTGTATATTTTTAAAGCTCTTATTTACAACAAATTTAATCAAAAGTAATCACTGTAAACTCTGTGAGTTTAGATGTTTTTTTTATCCTAGACCAGGTTAAATCTATTCCTGCAATGTTAACAGATGGACGCTTCATTTTAATCATGGTCTCTCCCAACTTTGCGCACTTACATACATACACTCCACAAAATGTGAGCCTTCTTTTTAAAGCTCTTTAGGCTCTCAAGGTTTCTTATGGAGTGTCAATGGACAGCAGTTTTCTGGTCATGCCCCAAATATTCACTAAGAATCTGGTTGTGGCCCTGACTGAGCAGCCACTTTACTGGAGCCACCACTGTAGTTTTGGCTGTATGCTTCGGGTCGTTTTCATGCTGAAAATTGAACTTCTGTCCCAGTTTCAGCTCTCTTGCCGAGGGAAGCAGGTTTTCCTCAGGGAATTTTTGTGTATTGCTACATTCCCTTTTCCTTCTTTACTGAGTGCCCAAAGCCCTGATTCTGTGAAGCATCCTTGTAACATGATTCAGCTCCCAGTAGGCATCACAGTCGAGATTTTGGCAAAAAGTGACATTTTTAAACAGAGAAATTAGTTTGAGGGTTGGACTGTATATTAGGTTCAAGTGATTAGTTCAGTTCAAAGGCCACTGTGGCACATCAGTCAGAATGTGGGATGGCGATGGAAGCAGGAAGGAGGTGATTGATTCAGTTGTTTCCTTTTTATTATACACACAAACATTTAATAAGGCAGGAAGGATTTGTATGGATGCTATGGCTTGTAAGGTTGTTGGATTAGGTTGCAATTAAATTGCTATGATTATATAGCATCTGCAAATTGGCCTTCGCTATTTGTGGATTGCTTGGCACATTTTTGACACATATAAACTAACCAACCAGTAGTGGCTATAAAAGCCTGCAGGCCATTCAAAGTGGCCATTTGCCTCTCGGTAGCAACTCTGATCAGTCTACAACTTGCTTGGTCATTCTGGAGAAAATAATAGCTTTTTTGTATTTTCTGTATACAAAGGCCTTTAAAAGTGTGGAGTATGCTGTGTAGATAAGCAGAGCAAAATCCTAATTCAAATGCATGAAACTCTGAGGCACAGACATGACAAGATCAGATAGTGCCTTGGCTAGTTTGTTTTTCAATGAGTCAGTCTTTCGGCAGAGAACTGAAAGGTTTTCGGAGTGACCAATGTAAGATATCTATCAGAGCGCGTGTTACTATCGGTACAGCAGATGTTGATCGAGTAAGCTGAGGTGGGGGTTGGGTGTTAGTGCCTGAGTCTGACACTGGGATTGTATAAGGCCGGTTATCCACAGCGTAAAGGTCACGATGTGGAAGTGCCGGTGAAAAGCAGACATCAATGTGATAAATTATATCTAACTTGTTCAGGAGGTTTTTTGTGGCTAATCTGTCCACTACACCACCTTGGTCGAGACTGGTGCGATGGTCATTTCTGTCAAGGTATTCTTGGCAGCGGTTAGGGTGATAGATGCCTTTTGTTAGGACATGAAACCAATTCTGGATTTAACTTTATGCTGGAGGCGGGTGATGGTATTGAATGAGAGTGCGCAGACTAGCTGTTGACCAAGGTACCTGTGTCGACATACTCTGAATCGGACCCGTTCACAGTGAGGGCGGCAGGCAGGTTGAGGTATGCTCTGACTAAACAGTATACAATTCTTCAGTATAAAAGAGTAGGTGGAGGTCAAAGTAACCATATTGGATGTTATAAAAACTGCGTTGTAGAGTAGACAACACAGAATTCAGCCACTATTCCACTGGATAGTGCTGTTGACATAAGTTGGATGAGGAGGTTTCCTGCAGCAGGCGTAAGATTGGACAACCATAGATGACTGAGATAGAACCTCTGATTCCTCAAACTGTTCTCTGGGTTCAATAGCTGGACTGGCCAGTTCTGGTTGCCAGGGTTACCTAGCCCCAGCGGAGGGTCAGTATTCCGTTGCTATGCTAATGAGACTTGATCAAAGTGACCGTTAAAATCCGGTCTGGGCTGTGTGTGTCTAAATGATGATCGGAGAGTAGACAAGGCTCATTTGAAAGCTAATGAGGTATATATCTGGATGAGCGTAGGAGTGACATTTGTATGGAAGGGTGATTATCACTTTTTAAGCTCTTTGTGTGTTTCCTTGACTCAATGGTATATAGGATGTGAAGGGTAAATTGTATTGTATTCTATGTGTGAGTTTGTCAGTCCCTTGATGCTTATGTGATTATTCCAGGGTTAGGGATCGCTTCCGAAACTTCGGCCACTGATGTTAGCAATAAAAACGTTTGTGATTGTACTTGGTGTGCAATTGTGAATTGTGAAATCCGACTTGCGTGACGAACCAAATATCATTTTATAACATCGTCATACTTTTCATCTTTAATTTTAAGAAGCCAGGTAGCTTTCTTAGTTATCACTTCAGGGAAGACAATGTTGTGTGATATTAAATACAAATGTAAAGGAAATATGATGTAATTAAAAAATTTGTATTGCAACTGATTACTGGGGACAAAATCTTTTCACTGAAATTTCAGAAATGCTATTCAATATCACACTAGCTAACACATTTTTATGTTACCAATAATCACAAAACATTGACAACTTGATTGAATTATTACACTGTAAAAGAAGATATTTCAAAACTCCTGTTGAATGTGGAGATATGATGTGTTTTAAACTTTTTGGGCCTAAATGCTCTTAAATGTTTTCTAAAATGTTTGGTTGCTCAGCTTTTACCTTACCTGTCTCTCTTCCATTCTTTCATTCTCTATTTTACTTCATTAAAGCAGTAGAGGTGAAACAGTCTGCTTCAAAATAGAAAAGCGGAGAAAGGAGCAGGTTGTGTGAAACAAAGTAGGGAGGAGACTGGGCAGAGAGAAGGGAGGAGGGTGGAGAAGAAACTAGGTTGGGTGGAGGACAGTATGAAGGAGGCTGGGCCAAGCAGAGTTGAAAGGAGGATGGAGAAGTGAAGAGTTTAGGTGGAGAATACGGAGGAGTTTTTGTGAAGCAGAGATGAAAGGAGGATGGGGGAGAGGTATGCAATTTGGGTAAAGAGCATGAAGGAGGCTGGGAGAAGCAGAGTTGAGGGGAGGATGGGGATAAGTAACGCGTTTGGGAGAAAGTAGGGAGGAAGTTGGGTGAAGCAGAGCTAAATGGAAGATGGGTGGAGGAGTGAAGCCAGGAGGCTGGGTGGAGGGGAGAAGGGTGGAGGCTGAGTGTAGGAGGATGGATGGAGGAAAGAGGAGGAAGGAGTAGTAGGGGGAGACCACATGCATCTTTATTACAGACACCCAGTAATGGATCTTTATTAAGCTGCAGTCGTCACCCCCAGAGCTGACTGTCTCACATCACTGTCACTTAGCAGTCAGACCACGGGGAAATGGGCGGCTTGATTAAATGGATCTAAAAACATCACACTTCAACTATATGTTTAGAAAGCGGATGATTCCATTCAAATCATTTCTGAGCGGCTGTTAAATCCATACTAATGCAAATGGAAGAAGTCTCAGTTCAAGACAAGATTTTATTTGCAGAAACAGGAAAGAAATTGCGAGACAGAAAAAAATATATTTATTCATCCACAGGCAGGAATTACAATATCCTTTAATCATGGCTTTTTGGTATTATATCTTGTTTATTAATCAGAGTTAATAGGAATATTTAATGTATTCGTAAACACTGATTGAAATGGTACACAGGCACACTATATGCAAATATTCACAGTCAAATACACATGCATATCATATTATTGGAGAAAGAAAAATAGTGTTGAGAAAACATAATTCAAACAGTGATGTGAAGCGAGACAAGGAACGGGGAAGATCCGGGGAACAGGAGCAGAGAGAACCGTAAAAAGAGGTGGTCCAACTCTCCCTAATGAGAATGAACCCATTCTCTCACACTCAAACATCATGTGATACCACAGCATCCTGAGAAAGGGGCTTCATGCTGTATTTTTAAATGCATTTCTGTCTCTGTGTGTTCCTCACTGCATCTCACACCCTCTCCTTCCCTCCGTGGGTGGGGTCTGGCTATAGTTAGATGAGTTAAAGCAAGTCTACACGCCTTTAATGAGGCTTCGCAGCGAAGAGAACTCCACAGACCTTCGACGTGCTCCGCATCACAAGCACACATCCAATATGCCCCCCCCGAACACACATAAACTGGATTTTACACTAACTCCCAATGGTACCCAGTCCGGGGTGTGTGTGCGTGTGTGTGTGTATGTGTGTGTGTGTGTGTGTGTGTGTGTGTGTGCGCTAATGGTGAGGCGGCGTGAGACAAGGCTGGGTGTGTGGGTGACAGCCTGTCAATATTGTCTGATCCAAGAGCAATTCTCTCTGACTGTCTTTTCTCTCTACCCCAGGCTCAGCTTAACAACGGATATCTTCCTTAGTCAACACACTTTGTATTCTGAAATATATGGTCTCCCTCCCGTGAAGGTCACTTAGATGTTTTTAAGCCTGGTTTTCGGAGACTGCTTTACTGTGGCTGTAAAGTTTCCTCCCTGGGAGTAATGAATGTGATCCTGTACCTCTCGCTCTGTCCTCCCCCTCTCTCACTGCTCTATGCCGCAGAGCCTCAGGAAGATGAATAATGTAACAAATTCTTGCAGAAGCAGATTACCCCAGCATGCTCGCTTTCTCTCTTCTTTCTCTCTTCTTTCTCTCTCTCTCTCTCTCTCTCTCTAACTCTTTCCCTCTACCTCTGCCTCTTCTTCCCTCCCTCCCTCCCAACCACACACACAGACACACATACACTAGTACTGTTGGGCGGGGACTGATCGGATCTCAAACAGCAGAACAAAGCAAACACACTGCATGGCTAAATCCCAGTGCAGGGAGAAACGGGCCTTAGGTTTAGACCCGGGTCCCTTATCATGAAAGATGGAGGACTGCAGTATTAAAGCCCTGGAATACACCCAAACAACACTGTCGGATTGTGTAACAAGTACAACACTATTACAGTAAAATATGTGCATTTCAATAACTCATATGGTTTTCAATATCACTGCAGAGACCTGGAGACACTGTCAGAAAGACAGTTGTGGGACTACAGAGGGGCTATAGTGCTTACATTAATCAAATATTAATCAGCATGTCTGAGAAATTAGCACATTTCTGGCCAAGAGTGGCTGGGCAGTGAGTTATGTATTCTAGATTAATGGTGTGTGTGTGTGTGTGTGTGTGTGTATATGCATGTGTATTTGTTGAGGGTTGTATTAGAAGCGGTAGAGAGCTAAGATAACATCAGAGATAGAGGGATGAGATGTAAAGAGACAGAGAACTACGATACGGATAGAAGGAATGAGAGGTAGAGAGACAGAAAACTGCAATAGAGATCAAAGGAATGAGAGGTAGAGAGACAGAAAACTGCAATAAGATAGAAGGAATGAGAGGCAGAGAGACAAAAAACTGCAATAAAGATAGAAGGAATGAGAGGCAGAGAGACAGAAAACTGCAATAGAGATCGAAGGAATGAGAGGCAGAGAGGCAGAAAACTGCAATAAAGATAGAAGGAATGAGAGGTAGAGAGACAGAAAACTGCAATATTGATCAAAGGAATGAGAGGTAGAGAGACAGAAAACTGCAATAAAGATAGAAGGAATGAGAGGTAGACTGAGACTGCATTATGTTAGCCCCTATAGTTAAGCCTCAATCACAAAAGTTTGATTCAAGTTCTCTGTCTGTATAGATTTCTGAACTACAGCAGGCCTGATTGAAACAACTCAACTGCTTGCGCAGCAGGGTGGAATCCAGTCAGTGGAAAACTCCCTTTTCATGTAATTATCTGAATATAAGTCATAGCAGCCGTCATTTCCCTTCCAATCACAAAGCAGATGGCCTGTGATTGCCATGGACACCTAGTTAGGCACCAAGAGTCTGTCCAATCAACTCCGTCTCTGCCCTACAGTGCATGCGTGTGTGTGTTTGTGATGTCTGGAGACAGTCACAAATTGGCAATCAGGTAACACTGCCATGGATATAGGTTTCTCCTCAGAGGAATCCTGTCTCCAGCCCACTGCCTTTTTCTGTCCTCCATCTCCTCTCTCTCTACCTTGCTCCAGAGTGGCTACAGCCCGACCCTGACAGGTGCTCCTGACAAAACCCATTACCATCACAATTACACAACCCCTCTTCCTTCCCCCCCTCTCTATCAATGAACATTAATGCTCTATTTCTGCTCTTACAATTGAGAACGGTAATAAAGGTAACTTTTCGTTGGGACAAATGAAGTCTAACTAAGACATGCTCTGTGGAAAGATTCATGTGTTTTTTTCACAAGCGCTGAAGATAAGATTTGTCGTTAACACAGGCAAGTAGGCTAGGCATGTTTTTTTCTGGGTTACAACTATATGCTTTTTATGTTAGCTCTCAAAGTGAAGTAAATTGATTACAATGTTCTAACGTAGATTAAAAAGATAGAACTACTCCCCCAGAAAGATGTAAGGGCGTTTTTTCTAAATGGCTTGTATATGTACTTACATAGTAAGTAAACACTTTAGAAACTGTGTGCGAATGCTTTATTAACAGCCCTACCATACATTTCAAGTGATCATTGCTATCCATGTGCAGCATCACAACAGTTCAATTCCTGTGTCTATAAGCAATACACAGATTCAGATGTCTACTGTGATCTTATAGTTTTTCACGATTGCTATCACAGTAAAACTGTTTCTGTGGATGAAATGCTAAATTCCAGAAGAATATAGACCACAGAGTCATAAGTTCAGGCCTGGCACTTCAGTCATACCAGCCCACATCACTGCGCCACTCAAACACATCTGTTCAGATCTCATAAGAACTATTATTGTTTAGACAAGAGCCCAATATTAATATAACACCTGACTTGAATCTTCTATCTGCTACAGAAGACAACGCTCAATCACAGTAGCCATGTGGATCTCTGTGTCTTTGTCACAGAAATCAACATCTTTCCTACCAATTGATATGTTCACCCGGCACAGCCAGAAGAGGACTGGTCACCCCTCTGAGCCAGCATCCACTTTGGGATTCTTCTTAAATTCAGCCTTCTTAGGGAGTTTTTCCTAGCCGCTGAAATTCAACAATACTGTTGTTTGCTGCTTAGGGTTTTGTAAAAGCACTTTGTGAAAATGAACTGCTGATGTTAAAAGGGCTTTATAAAATACATTTGATTGATTGATTGAAATGTGATTGAGTTACCATTGGTTCTGCTGTTTTAGTCCTGCACTGGCCGGATTTTCTCATCTCTTCTCATCCTGGCTCATCGGCAACTTACATAATATAATAATATTTCATTTATGTCTGAATAGATAAATACCAGGAGTTGGGGTGATTGAGGAAAAACATAAAATAGTCAAATGTTCTGATTTGAAACTGATAATTGGTTCAAAGTACATTAAATTTATGAAAAAATCAGTATACAATCTTTCAGGCATGTCATATTGACAAAACATATCTCAACCAAACTATACAATTTTAAAACTCAATAAATATATTTGTAGAACAGCAAAAACAAAGAAAAATTACTCAGAAATTGTATGCAGACACAAAACAAGACAATACAAAGCATCTGTAATTGTGCAGTCAGTTTTCATTAAAAAATGATATGAATTACAACAATACATTTCTGTATTCTGTATTAACAGTGATGAACAATATTGGTAAAAAAAGATGGTAGCTGGTCAACTATGAGCTGTAGCTGCCATTGTGGTAAGACCAACATCCACAGATGAAACGATGGTCTAAAGGGAGGATTTTACCGTGAGTAAATGCTAAAATCAAAACAGTTTTTTTAGGTATTTACTTTGTGGGCCAACTTAGTTCAAAACTTACTTCAAGAGAACTCAAATTGGTTAACCCCCAATTTTGAGAACCACTGTACAATCAGTTCTCTCGGCTTGCTTCAGTAGATCTGCCTCAGCCACACATAGAGCTGTCTAACTCACTACTGGCACACTATGGGTAGCCTGCGGATGTCAGGCTCTATTTCCGTTAGCTTCTTCCTCATAATTCTAGGTGGCTTATATAGCCAGAGACGTTAGAAGTCTCTGGCGACAACTAAGCTATCCACTTGACCGATTCCTGCATGTTTGGGAGATGCCTGAGGAGAGGGCAGGTGTCTCGGGCCATTTTAAAATTGTCATCGTCCACTTGAGTGCTTCTATATATAGTCATGAACCTGACATGGAACAGTTTTTCATTTCAGACGCAAACCTGAATCCAAACCAGTTTGTTCTAGTCTATTCACATCATTTGGGCAATCTCATCAGGCTCTCAATCTGCGGAGCGAGCGGGCTGACACATTGATAGTAAAATGGCCCTGTTTGAATATAAATTTGCAAGCAAAGCAAGCAATTATTCCAACGCATTATAAATTCACATTGATTTATATGTATAAATATGTCTGTATATATATATATATATATATATATGTATATATATATATATATATATATATATATATATAGATATATATGTATATATATATGTATATATATATGAATAAGTATGGACAATCAGAAAACCTGCTGGTAGACCAAATAAAAAAGCGACTGAAGACCAACTCAAGCCACTGCTGATTAGACTGACTGAAATGCAGAAGCTGAAGATATTTAGCAAATTCAGAAGCCTATACATTAATATAAAAAATTAAACATGCCAACAGCCAACGTTACCATTAGTATTATCTGGAAGGTATTGAATGCATTAATTAAATGTTATTGTAATAGCAGTGAGATTGTCTACTTGACCATGTTCTTGAAATGACAATGCAGGAAGCTGGGCTGAGAGTCCAACTAAACATGAGCCGTTTCACTGTTGCATCAATTGGACCTTAATGTAAAATTTTTCCTCAGTGTGTTTTTCCCAAAGGAACAGTGAGAACACCTTGACAAGTCTCCATTTTCTAAGAGCTGGGGAGAGTCCAGTGTGTTGTGTTGACATTAGAGCTAGTATGCAGCAAGTTGTTTTGCTTTGGGTGGTCAAAACGTGATAACAAAACCGCCAAACTTCTTTTTTTATGGCTTCATATTTTATAAAGGCCTACATGCAACTCTCTTTCCAAAAATGTTTGGGCGCTGTGTAAAATGTAAATCAAAACAGAACGCAATGATGTGCAGATAATTTAAACCCCATATTCAAAAACAACATCAAATGTCGAAACTGAGAAATGTTATTGTTTCTTGAAAAATACATGGCCATTTTGAATTTGATGCCAGCAACATGGTTAAAAAATGCTGGGACAGTGTAGTGTGTAGTGCTAAAGACATCTCACAACTATTTAGGTTAATTGGCAACAGGTCAGTAACAAGATTGGGAATGAAACAAGCATCCCAGAGAAGATGAGTCTTTCAGAAGTAAAGATGGGGTAGGGTTCACCACTCTGTGAAAGACTGCAGTAATGTTTCTTAAGATACATTGCAAAGAGTTTGGGCATTTCATCATCTACAGAACATACAATCATGAAAGGATTCAGAGAATCTAGAGAAATCTCTGTAGGCAAGAGACAAGGCTGAAAACCATTATTGGATGGCCGTGATCTTTGGGCCCTCAGGCGGCACTGCATTAAAAACAGACTTGATTCTGTAAGGGAAATGACTGCATGGGCTCAGGAACACTTCTGTTGTCTGTGAACATAGTACATCGCTGCATCCACAAATGAAAGTTAAAACTCTACCATGCAAAGAAGAAACCACATATAAACAATATACTGAAATGCTCCTTACTTCTCTGGGCCCAAGCTCATTTAAGATGAACTGAGGATAACTGTCTGTCTGACAAATCAACATTTAAAATTATTTTTGGGAATCATGGATATCCTTTTGGCTAAAGAGGAGAGGGACCATCCGGCTTTTTATCAATGCACAGTTCAAAAGCCAGCATCCATGATGGTATGGGGGTGCATTTGTGCACATGGCATGGGTGACTTGCACATCTGTGAAGGCATCATTAATGTTGAACAATATATACAGGTTCTGGAGCAACATATGCTGCCATCCAAGAACACTGCGGGTTTGACAATGCCAAAGCACATTTTGCATGTATTACAACAGTGTGGCTCCGTAGTAAAAGAGACTGGGTGAAAACATTTGGCTCTTATAGAGTACTTTAAAAAGTTAAGGTGATGCAACACAGTGTTAAACACACCCCTGTCTCCACTTTGTTTATGTATTGCTGGCATCAAATTCAAAATGGGCGTGTATTTTTCCCAAAACAATAACATTTCTCAATTTCAACATTTCATATGTTGTCTTTGCACTATTATCAAATAAATACAGGAATATATGATTTGCACCTCATTACATTCTGTTTTTATTTACATAAAATTTGGAAATGGGGTTGTAAAATAAAGCATTCTTTATTCTCACTTACCCTCTCAATCATTAAAGTTCTCTTCTTCTCATACTCTTCTTTATCACAATTATTGCTAACCCTCATTCACTTTGTCACCCCTATTTTCATCAGTGTTTCTCTATCACCTCCTATGGCCTAATTGAGCATTATATCAGAGAGATCAATCTTCATTAAGGGAGGGGGGGGAGAAAGGGTTTCGGTATTTTCTATATTTCCAAATCAATCTTCCTTTATCTTGCAGGTGGGATAAAGGGGTATTCAGGTATTCAGTAGAAAAGAGGGAGGAAGGGAAACAGTGATAGAAAATGGGAGACAAAGAGAAAGGAAGAGAGAGAGAGATGAGTATCCAATGAATGTAACACACTCCACCCCACTGGCTCGTTCCCCCTTTTCTGACCCAAATCTAATCAGACAGCACTCCCTTTCTCACTCTCCCTCCCTCCCTTTCCTCCTGCTTTCATAGGAGTCGCGCACTCCCCTCTATTTTTAGCTGTTTGTCCTTGGGTAAGGCTCTGTGAGCATGGATATGATCTACACATAGTCACTCAGGTGAAAAACAGCACTTTCTACTGCTAATACCAACCTGTTATTCATTTCGGCTCTACTGCATTATTCAAGCGAATCCTTTAAACCAGTGTGATGAAGGAAGCATTAAACAAGTGTAATGCTGAGATCAGGCAACTTTTCTAAACCTCATCCTTTCTCCTCAGAGAGTTAGCAACTGGAGCCAATCAGCATGACCGCCGAGTATTAGCTCCCTCTTCCATCTCAATCCCTCTCTCATTAACTTTTCTTTTTCTCTCTCCGTCTCTTTCTCGTTAAAAAGCCTTTCTGTAACATGGTGACTCATAATAACGGCTCATCTTTTTCAAATAGATTAGCTTCATCCCATTTCACTGTTCTCTATAGTAGAATGGATAAATGCACAATCAACCCTAGTGCCTAATCTATTCTTATGAATACACAAGTTGTACACACGCGCATACACACTGACACACACACCGCCGTATCCCTTTATCTGTTGTGAAGCAGCTTATTGGTCGTGGTTTAAGGGCTTCCTGAGAGAGAGGCTGCTGAGTGCTGCTGTTAATCTATGGAGGTGCTAGCCAGACAAGGCCATGCTCACTGCCCAGAGAACATGTGTTTTACTACAAGATAAAAAGATGAACAGAGGGTGCTGGAGGAGTAGAGAGATAGAGGTGGGGTAGGGGCAGACATGCATAAAGATAGACAAGGAGAGTGAGAGAGAAAGAAATACAGAGAGACAGAGAAGGATTTGGAGAACAGAAGAGGAGAGAGAGAAAGAAGGGTTGATAAAAAGAAGAGAGAGGGGTGGGTGGCAGACATACATAAATAAAGACAGTGAGAGTGCGGAAGAAAGAATGACAAATAGGCAGACAGACTGAGAATGACTTGGAGACCAGAAAGGGGGAGATAGAAAGGAGAGAGGAGACAGGAATGGTGGTTTAAAACTGGATGTAGATGTGTGTGTCTTAAAACTGGATGTAGATGTGTGCATCTTAACAGTGGATGTAGATGTGTGCATCGTAACAATGGATGTAGATGTGTGCATCTTAACAGTGGATGTAGATGTGTGCATCGTAACAGTGGATGTAGATGTGTGCATCTTAACAGGGGATGTAGATATGTGCGTCTAAACAGTGGATGTTGATGTGTGTGGTTAGACAGGTGGTAGATATGTGTGCTAAGACGAGATGTAGATGTGTGTAGTTTTAAGGCCTGACGTATAGTAGATGTGTGTGTTAGCACTAGATATAGATGTGTGTGTCTTAAGACAAGATATAGATGTGTGTGTCTTAAGACTAGATATAGATGTGTGTGTCTTAAGACTAGATATAGATGTGTGTGTCTTAAGACTAGATATACTGTGCAAATTTGTATGGTTCAAGATTAGATGTAGATGTTTGTGTGTGTTAGGATTGGATGTAGATGGGTGTTTCATAAGACTGGATGTAGATGTGTGTGTTTGTTAAGGCTGGATGCAGATGTGTGTGTGTTAAGACTGGATCTAGATGTGTGTGTCTTACAGCTGGATATAGATATGTGTCTACTAAGACTTGATATAGATGTGTGTTAAGACTGAATTTAGACGTTTTGGATTTGGATGTGTCTGTGTCCTAAGAATTGATGTGGAACTGTGCGGTTTAAGACCTGATGTACGTGTGTCTTGAGAGTGGATGTAGATCTGTTCCTTATGACTGGCTGTAGATGTGTTTCTTAAGACATGATTTAGGTGTGTGTGTGTTTGTATGTGTGTAAGGCTGGATGTAGGTGGGTTCTACTAGATGTAGGTGGTTTCCAATGGATGTAGGTGGTTTCGGATATGATGCCACTTCAGCCGCTGTCTTTGTGGCTTTGTTTCCCTGACAGCAATGGGATGACTGGACTTGTCACTACACAGGCAAATGTGTGTGTAAAGGCTATTGTTCAGCATATGCTTGTCTTTACATCTCTAAATATGCTCCGACTGCAATTAAGACTCAGTGAACACAATCTTATTCACTACTTCAAAACAAACCGCATACAGTGTATTTCATCAACATGTGTGTGAGTGTGTGTGTGAGTGCACGTGTGTGTGTGTGTGTGTGTGTGTGTGTGTGTGTGTGTGTGTGTGCATGTTTGTGCAAGTGCGTATGTTCACGTAAGTGTTTTGTGATTGTGTGGTGGCGGTTTCCATGGTGGAGGAGATTGTCAAAAACATTTCTTTTGAACTTTTTCCCATGCACTCCAGTGAAGCTGCTTTGGATAATGG
>JACXGJ010007718.1:0-29541 GCA_016801105.1 Esox niger
ATATATATATATATATATATATATATATATATATATATATATATATATATATATATATATATATATATATATATATATATATATATATATATATAATGAAATTGCCCAGGGGACATATATTGTAAATTAATATCATGTGTCATGGGGTGCTACCTAAATGTATTTGTTTTTGAAAACCCTGTAATGCAATTGCATCATGTTTGCTACATGTGTTTCTGAGACATCTATGGTGTCAAGCAGTCCTCTGTGAAATAGTTCACTAGTGGAAACAGTATTAAAAATGCAAACTCATATTTTTGCCACACCCATGTATTAATCACAGTGGTTGATAATGTTTTCAAAATCTATGTATAATCCACTGTTTATATAATTGAGAAGGGGTTTTGTAATCATCAATTAGCCTTTTTAAATGTTATACTTGGATTAACACACACAATGTGTCATTGTGGAATGATGGCTGCTGATAATGTGCTTCTGCACACCTATGTAGATATTCTATTGAAAATCAGCTGTTTCCAGCAAATAGTAATTTACAACATTATCAATTTCTACACTATAATTTCTGTCACGATATATTGATATTGACGATAACTGTAATGATAAAAAAAATATATTGATATCATGTTAATGAAAATGATAATATCGTACTCAGTAGGCAAAATGTTGTATTTTTCAAAAATCCCCTCTTGGTTTTTTGATACCTTATTCATGTCACCTATAGACAAATAATGCATGTACTTAAACATGGAGATGGGACCTATGCACTAGCGTTGAAATCAACTCGTTAGATATCCGTAAAAATACCCAATTTTTGTAGCTTATTCACATGGAAAAAATTATGTATTTTTTCAAAAACGTTTTCCATAGCTTATTCATGGACAAACAATACATGTGCTTAAACTTCGAGTCTGGACCTATACACTAGAGCTATATGCTATTGTTAGAATTAACGTGTTTTCTATTCACTCATAGCCTAGTCACGCATTTATCCAAAAACTCAGTGTTAGGCCTCTGGTTGCCTTTTCACTATCCATTAAGTGTAATTGTTTTTTTATACCCTTTATTTTTTATTTCTACAGTTATGGTTACAAATAACATATTAAACAAAGTTGAAGATGAATATGACTGATATGCTTTTCTTTTGAAAAATGACTAATTATTATCCGAAAAGTAATATAATATGATAATTGGAAATTGGGTAAACATTCTTAATTTCAGTAATATGTCTCATGATTTAATCCAGGTGCAGATAAAAAAATCACCAGCCAGCCAATAATAACAAACTCTTTATGAAACACTCCATTAAAATAACAGCTTTTAATAATACGCTTTATATGTTTTTTCTTTAGGTGTTATGAAATGTGTAAGCTCCAATCACAGGAATATACAGTAATATAATGATTTTCAGATTTTGCAAACAGACCACTTAGTACAAAAATCACGGTGAAAAAAGTTATCAAACAAATCACAGGCTTTTATCAAAATGACAGAAGTTAATGTTTTGTGTTGCTTTGGGGGAAAACCCCAGTAAGATCACAAAATGTATCTTAAACACTTATGCCTGATACTGGTTTTGAATGTCCACTCTATCACTCAAATCTAGTCAAGTGTTTCCCACAGATATCCTTTTTTTTAACCTTTCATTTGTAATAGATATGGGAACTTTGATCTCCAAACAACTAAACTGCCAGAAGCCAACAAACGTGTTTGTTCTTGTAGTTTATCTAGGGAAGCAGGCAGTTAATGATCAACTGACATTCTGTTAGCATACAGTGTAAACTCAACACTACTCCTGATTGTGTGGACATGTGTGTGGGAGTGTCTTTCTCTACGCTAACTCTAATTTCCCATAGGAAGTATAAATTTTAAACACATCACTCGTCAAATTCAATACAGCTGACCTAAGACCCAACCTGCAGATAATTTAGACTGGTAGACAGCAATTCATCAAACTCAACAAAAAGAGAAATTTTAACGACTATTTCTTTAAACTGTTAATGAAGACATTAAGGCATGACCTTGGGGGAAGTAAAAAAGCAATAAATGGCATGGAGGGGGTTGTTTTATGAGAAAAAGACAGACGCACTGGAACCTGAAATTCCCATCCCAATGTACATTAAAGGACATAAAAACCTGCTGTCCTTATTCTTGTGGGACCACAGATAGAGCATGAACAATGGAGATCCTGTGAGTGCCGAGAGTTGCGTGAGTGCGTGCTTGACTGTGTGATTGCATACACACATGTGCCTGTGTGCTTTTGTGTCTCTAGGTTTGGCAACCATTTCTGAAGCTAAACAGGACATAGCCCCAAAAATATCCCGTGGGAGTTGATCCTGGACGTATGCTGCTCTTACAAGCGGACCAGTGCTTTCGGGGCATTTCTTGTGAGCAAAGACAATATGGAGTGATAAAGTAGCACACACACAGACATTTGCCGAAGACAGTGAAACAGAAGTGTTGTTCATGTCAGTGACACGTGCGCTTCGGGGGAGAGGGCTTTTTTGCTTGAGAGGGTCCCACGTGCTCTCTAGATCAATGCCTGTAGGTTTGCGCTTCAGGAGTAGTTTTATTTATTTATGTTACACTGTTAACGTGCACTGGGGCTAAACCAAAGGAACCCGACTTTACTGATTCACTCATGAAACAGAACTGTAGGCATTTGCCAAAGAGGTTCCCTGAAATTTTTGAGATGGCACGTATGGAGGAGGTAGGTCATTATAAACAGGAAGAAGTACACATAGAGGATTGAGGTCGTTGGACGTGTGTTCTGGCCAAGCATGTTCCTGTGAATGTCAGGAAATGCATCAGCCTTCGGGGAAAAGATAGTAGGATGTTGGTCCGATGATGGTTAAATTCCATTCCTGAGGCTGGTTGGCGTGGTGCCAGCCTGAGCTACTGTCTGCAGTGTCTCTCAAACTTATTATGATCACACAAACCCAGCTCTGCCACCTGGGTAAACTTACATCAGCTATACTAATGACCTGCACTCTGGCATCTATATCCCCTCTGGTCAGTCTTAAGGCCTTTATTGTACTTCCTTTGGCACTCATTCCGGTTTGCCACTGCCAATGACTTGAATGAGCTCAACACACTCGTTATGTCTTGCTCCTTCAAAAATATAACAAACGCGTTAATATCTGACAACTGCACCTGCTGAATCTCTTATCGCCGTCAGTACATGTTTCCCATTGTATTTAATGTCATTTTATGGATATTTTCCTTTTTTTATGGATACAAATACAGTATTTTTGTTTACAGTATTTATGTTGTTCTATACACTGCCTCTGGCCAGATTGCGAATTGGTTTTCAGGTGACTTGCCTGATTAAATTATATCGTTTTTGTTTGTATTTTGAATTCATAAACAGGTTACATGATCAGAATGCAAACAATTGGTGTGACAACATGTTTTTACCGAGCCCTGTCAGATGCTATCAGTTCGACCTATTTACACACTCCCATTTCTTCTTACTTACTTTTTTAGGTCCAGTGATCCTGTTTGGTTTGTTTAGGCCAAATTAACTCCACCCATTGGAAGGTCTCACTGCATTTATGTTTTTATTCTAAATGTGCACACCATGTGTGAGAATGCCACCTAATTGACCTGAAAACCAAACCTTCGCTCTGCAGCCCTGATTTTGTTTTCGATCAAAGTCAACGTGTTGCCCCAAGAGGTTTTATTATGGTTGCGTGGCAATAATCGTTAAATGGGAGAAAGGGGGAATCAGTAAACATAAATATTATTGCCAGCATGATCCAATGGTAATGTTTTCAGCACAAACAAGCAACCCAAAAAGGGTTTAGCTAAGCAGTTGTTTTCTTGTCCTTGGAATGCTCCAAATGGGACATTTACATGGCAAATCTTCCCATTTGCAATGTTTAGAGGAAACATTTCATAGCTCCGAAAGAAAAAAAATATTCTAGATTTTATTTGTTCTACTTTGTGCTGTCAACGGTCCAGTCCTATCTTTTCATGATGGATCACTGGCTTCACTATTCTTCCCAGACTGTACCCTTCTGGGTACAATTCCATTTTGATTCCAGTCAATTAAAATAAAATATCTCATAGAAAATCTTAAGGGACAACTGCTTGTCAAAGTTTAAATGCTAGGCACAGCAAGTTTTCAGATGTTAACCTGAGTGATTTTTTTGGGGTAGTCAGATGTAAATGGTAAATGAAGATATGTAACCTTTTTTGATTTTGAATACTTGACAAAAGACTGCCACAGCTGACAACAGAACAACCTCCAGGCATAGTTATAAAAAATTGATAACCCAACAAAGTTGTCTGCTAACAAACCAAACAGCCATTGAATAGTGATCATTAACTGCTATCTCTGGAAACAAAACTGCACTGAACTATTTCTAAATGCTCCTCCATGCTTGCCTTCCTGCCACAAAGCACTATGGAAGTTGTAGGAATCTCATAATTAGGACGAATTAGTTCCTGGTTTGACAAAATGCTTCTTTCTTGCCAAGTTTGTTTTCAATTTGAAACATGTCAACGCATTTGAATTACTGAGGCTCCAACCAAGTTGGGGGTGATTAGTGGGGACGAGTGTTGGAACTGTTTGGATTTTACCTCAGCTTTACTTGTGACATCAGTAAGCCCATAAGGGTTTTGATTAATTCACTCGCTCCTACTCTGACATCTGTAACTCTTAGTCATTCACAAAGTCATTACCCTTAAGAGATTCCCTAGCTGTGAACATCTCTGAGGCAATGTAGCACTGCCTCTCCAGGGCAAGATGGAGGGTTTCTGATGTCACTGTGGATGTGATAACAGCTAAAGTCAGCAGCGTGACTCTTGACTGGGCACCCGGTCTGTCTGTCAGAGATGGAGGCCCGAGGCACACCAGGAAGTTGACGGAACTCACTTGAGGTGAAAGACAGAGTGCTGAAGGTAAAGAATGTGTTCGCTTGACTCTCTGAGTTTCCTCTGCCCTACTCTGGACCCAAACATAGTCTGATTACTCATGGCATGGAGGGGGAGACACTGGGATAAGCCTAAAGAACTAGTTTAGCCTATAGCTCTCGCAGTCTTCCTATGTTCACAGTGGTCACTGTGGTCATTTTTATTTTATATTGACAGTGTTATCTATTCTGTTAGAAGTATATTCTATTCTACGCTTTTTATTACACTGAATGAGTGCTAAGTGTCTGTGAGGTTACCCACATCCTCCATGCTCGTTGGCGACTGGCAACGAGTGCGTTAAAAACGCTTAGCCATGACTCCGCCTTTTATGTAAATGTTATCGTGAGTGCGTGTGTGCGTGTGTGTGCGTGTGTGTGTGTGTGTGCGTGCGTGTGCGTGCGTGGGGCTAGAGGCGTTGAGAACGTACAGTGAATGGGGGGAGTAGCCTTCACTACACCGCTCAGCTCGGCTCTTAGGAGGACTGGAGTGGACTGTGTTTATATTCCAGTCGAGGGGAAAAACGACCGTCCTGGATGTAGCCTACAATCATGTTGTCGGCGTTGGATTGTGCATCACCACCGAAAGTGTTTGAATATTGAGAGCTGGGAGGGAAGCAGTCTGGAATTGTAGTCATGGGAGGTCAGCTAACGCGAAATGCCTTGTACGGTAAGGAAAAAGAACCTTTAAGAACAGTCATAAATCACCGTCACCATTATTGTAAACATATACTGTAGGTTATCATTTCGTCCTATTTGCAATTTATTTTGCTGTGATACAATGTCGAGTAATATGATATTGTGCGTTACTGTCGCGTAAATTAACGTGTTGCGTGGTCAGGTACCCATATTCTGATGTCACACATGTCACTTGGGATAATTATAGCAATAATGCATGGGATCAATTAAACTGTGTATTTCAAGAAATATTTAAATAGAAATACAAACATTGAATAATGTATTTTGAGTCGAGTTTGCACTGTATGCTGACTATAGCTATATTGCATTGTATGATGTACCTTAATTGGTTATCTGTCATCTTCTATTCGTTTTTACATTCAAAGCATTATTTGCATGTTTCCTTAGCCGCGTTCAGTGAAGGGTGACTGTAGGGTGCAGCTTCAGATAAAGTTGGGGGGTTTCCCCCAGTAGGCTAGGCCGATATTTCAGTTGTCAAAACGTTTATGAGGTGGTTTCTATCACTGTGTACAATGGGGGAAGTTAGTCATATCCAGCTGTGCTGTAACCATGCCAACACAATCAATGAATGTTTATCATGCCGACGATCGAAGCAAAACCTCATCTGCAACGCCGGTCCCAAAAGAACATTGAATTGTTTTAAAGAATTTGCATATACAGGTCTGTTCAATTTCGTTTTTACAGGGTAACATTTTGGTGGTGTTGTAATTCAGAAACATTAAGTGTTATTACACATGCATTACACAGGCTGTTGAAGATACTCAAACAACGTAATACTTTAAATGTGAACGAATGTGGAGCCTGCAACTGCTGTATCCTCATCCCGTCAAATGAATGTATTTTCCAGGTAATGCGTGTTGACTTAGATGTCTGAACCTGTAGCTTTGGAGCTGCTTACAGCACAGACATCAAGTTAAGTCCTGCATAGTCTCCTAGACTCTGACCACCTGACGAGAGGGTCAAATTAAACCCTTTCCATGCATCCAGTTAGGTTTCCAATTAGTTAGGACACATTTAAGCCTGGCGGAGTAGCTAATTGGATGGGTGGTTGGATTGGTTGTTGGATAGCTGGCTGGATGGGTTAGTGGCTGTATGAGTGGCTGGATAAGTGTGTATCTGGCTATATGGGTGGGTGGTTAGGTAGATGGCGGGTGGTTAGGTAGGTGAGTGCATTGGCGGCTTCTTATTAAAGGATCAATGTCAAAGAGCTTTAGAGGGAGAAGAGACCCTGTTGACTGGCCTACTTCTTGTTTTACACTGTAACATAGCCCGGCATGGACTCCAAACGGTTCTCTTTCACGATTGTTTTAGTTTCCAGTTTCTTGTTGAAAGGTGTTAGCTGAAATGTAACATTCTGTGTGGGAGTGTTCGTTTAAAGGTGTTAGCGGAAGGATAACATTCGATGAACGAGTTGCTGTGTACAGACTACTGTGAAATGGAGAAAAACTCTGTTCATTTAGGTGTGTACTTAATTTTCGGTAGCAGAACACATCAGGGCAGTGTTGCACTTGGGCTTGATTGCGTAATTGAGTCTGCGCTGAATGTGTGGGAGCACTTGTTGAAGCTCTTTATCGACTCAAACTGGGCCAGCGTTTCACCCTTGGTTGTTTCTTTCTGTGTGTTTGAGTTTGTGTGTGTGTGTGTGTGTGTGTATGAGAGAGAAATATATGGCAATAAAAGACAGCTAATTGGTCTCAGTCCAGATATGCAGTCTGATTGATGTCAATGTCAGATACATTTTCCAAGTCTCACACCATCCTGCAAACATAAAATGTAATTTGACGATAGTCATGTGACATCACTACAGTACGTATGTCATGAAGAGACAACATTCAGAAGTATCACTTTAAGGAAGAGATGACGAGATGACAAGACTATAAGAGAGGGATAGAACATGCAAAAGAGGAAGATTGATATATTTAGTGTGATGAGAGGGAGAAACCTGTGGAGACACAGATGTAAAGAGAGCAAGAGAAACAGAGAGTGAATGTATGTGAAAGAAAGAGCAACAGAGGCAGAGAGCTGTAAAGGAACACACTACATCTAGGTGATCTTGTGTCATTGGTGGGTGGCAATCCTGTTCAAACATTGTTTCCCTCCCCGCTGTTTCCCACCGGGTTACCTTGTGTCTACAAACACACACACACACACACACACCATGTGACAATACACACCCCTTTTGTCATCATATTCCCCTTGAGTTGAAAGGTCACCTTCAAGGCAGCACATACAGACTGTGTGTGTGACTATTTGTGTGTGTGTGTGTGTGTGTCAATATAATTATCATCCTCCCTGCAATCAATACACCCATCAGGCTCCACAAACCATTCTAAACCGCTGAGAAGCATAGGGTCATTATGTTAACTAACAAAACTATATTGAATCTTATTCCTCATTGAATAGAGCAGAGTAAACAGTATTCTCTGAGGGAGTTAGGCAATGTGGCTGAGCTGAGAGACATGAGATGAGAGGCATGGTGTGGGACAGGTCGCCTTGCACTCCCAGGTCATCAAGGTGCCATGGTAGAGGTGACTAAATTATTCAGCTAACACAGGCTGGGTTGAAGCTGAGGGAAAGGCTATTGTCACACGAGCTGTGTGACTAAGGGATAAATATGTTTCTCGTTGGTGCTGGGTTATCTGTGTTATTAATGCACGCATCAGTCCTTTCTTCCAGCTGTTTTTCTGTTTATATCTGGAAAATACACATAACTCATCGCCCTGTCCCGGAACTGCCAAGCCGTGCGTTTATCAAGCGGAAATCAATGGTGTTGTCACTTAGTTGCCTAGCAGCAGATCAGGTATCCTAGGTTACCGCAAACACATGTACTGCCATGACTCTTAGTTAAAAGAGCAGTTCCGTGTTAGACTGCCATGGCTCCAGTACCACTGGTGATAATCTCATATCTATAAGTCCAGTAAGATGGTGTCGGCTTTTTCATACTGGAGCTTTCATCTCCGCAACAGCAGCTGTCATTCACACATAAACGCTTCGTAACCTCCCTCTTCTATATCTCTAGATATGAGAAACGGTAGTAGCTTTTCTATCAGGCAAATGTATTACCGACATCTTATCCACGCATAAACGCTGGTAACTTGGGCCCCCGACGCCTCGGTGAGCGTGGACATTTATTAGTTTTTCGATTACGGGTGGATATTGCCTAGGCCATACCACACGTTTCTTGTTTCGAACTTCGACATTGCACGTTACGATACGTGGAGGCACAAACAAGTATCAGTAGTGCGGATAGTAAGCCTAATATATTAATTTGATTAATGTGTCTTTGTGTGTGTGCTTGATTTGTGGATTAATTTCATTGTTGATAATATAAATTCGAACACACCATTTGCTCATGACTCACTCAAATTAAACAGTCTGCGATCAGACAGCCCATGCAAGCGTCGTTAAAATGCTGTTTGTCATCGCGCTTTGGGCTTGTTTACAAAATTGTGGAAATGCCATCGCCAGCAGATTGCTTACGGAAAGTCACATAACAAATGTCCCTTCAGCAGAGACACAGTGAGACAGGCGACTAGCTAAAAACAGTGTTCGATCTTCATTCCTGGCGAATACACGTCTCAATTAAAAAGAAATGGGGAAAAAACGTTCGACAGCATTCATTTGACCCGTTGTGTGTTTGTATGAAAACAATCTAAATGCTCTCTGAATCTTTCCTGACAACCGCAGTCCTGCTCTGGTGAGAACCGCAAATAGGAAGTGACAGTCAGTCTATCACAGGGCTAAGTCTGCCCCACGGGGAGGGGAGGGGGGATGTATAGTTCCCGGATCTCTGGAGAATGCGTATTTTAAGCCGGTCTTTGTGGAGAAGTACGCCTGGGTAGACCAGACAGGTGGACTGAGGGGAGGACTGAAAGGGGGAATATTTGTTTTTGCTTTTTGCACTTCTCAGTTGTGATAATAATACGCGTTACAGTAAATTGTGTTTCCTTTGTCAAGCTTTTTTTTATTTGGAGAGCTTGTGGTGGTTGACCATGCACCCCTGAAGCCTTGTGTGAACAAACCAGTTCTGTTTGACTATTACTGGCATGAATAACACATGGTACTGCAACAGCAGTTGTTGGTGGAATAACAGTATATCTCTTTTATGAAATGTGAAATCAGAATGTTGTTCTAAGTAAAAACAAAACATGCATTTGTTGCACAGGTTTTCACCCACATTTGCTTCGCCACACCTGAATGACCTCTGATGCAACCAGTTATCTTTAGATGTCAAATAGTTAGTTGAATTAAGTCCACCAGTGTGCAGTCAACATGTTTCGTGATTTCAGAATACACCTGCCTCTGAGATGTCTTTGAAAACAAATCTGGAATACGCTTCTTCAGTTGCACCAATCATGGTATATTTGGAAAAATATGTTTAACCCAAGGTGTTGAATATCCCTGGTGGAGCACAGGAAAATTCCAGTATTAAGAAATGGGGAAAATATTGAAGTCTTTCATTACTGAGCCAAGAGACACGTTGTGTACTGCAACAGCAGCCTTGGGGACTTTATACAATGCCTTTTATGAGAGTGGCAAAACGAAAACAAATCAAATCTTGACTAGAGTTGGCATGTTTGAGGTTGAGAGTGAATGAAAAGAGACTCTATGTGCTGATAAAACCCATATGTAGCATTTTGGCATCAACATAGTGCACTATGTTTGGCGTAAGCTTAACACAGCACAGCATCCTGAGAACACCATCCCTACTGTGAAACATAATGGTGGCAGCATCATGCTGTGGGGATTTGCCTCTGCCTCAAAGCCTGGAAATCTGGTGAAGTTAGAGGGTAAAATGGATGCACCAAAGTATAGACAACTTCTGGGTCTTACAGTAGATACATCTGTTGGATGGACAATGACCCCAAACATACAGCCAAAACCACACCAGAGTGACATAAAACCATAAAGTTCAATGGTACTCGATGAGAATGAAATTCCCTCACTCCCTCATTCCCCATATCATGCACTCCTTTTGGGCCCTAGTGAAAAGAAGTGCACTGATATGGGATTATTTTGCCAGTCCTGTGCAAATCAACTCAATCCAAGTAGTTGAACCTGTAGCAAGAAGAGACATTTACACTTACAAATATGTTAATTGAAGGATGACAAGTCTATGTCCCTGAGAATTCAAAAGATCTAATGTTGCTTACATTTGTCATGATTAGTGAAATTAACCCTCACACAAACACACTCACGCAGACATACCTTTGTACACACACATAGAAACACACAAATATCAACTCTATGTCAATATGAATGGAGACATCAGATTTCCATTCAAATAAATTGACGCACCTACTGATTTAAAGCTATTTCTTTAGTTCCCCTATTTTCAATATTGTAGACACAGTAGCAACACTTCGGAATAATGCATGGAATCATGTAGTAAACAAATCTAAATATGTTTCTATTTTAGATGACAGCTTTGCACACTTTTTGCATAATCCATACCAATTTCATGAATTAGTCACCTGGTATGCATTTCAGTTAAGACTTGAAGGAACATTTCAAGAACTTTGAATGTTTGTTCAAGCGCAGTTGTAAAAAACATCAAAGGCTGCTCTCATGAAAAGTGCCATAGGAAAGGACGTCCCAGTGTTACTGCTGCAGAGGATTATTTCATTGGTTACCAGTTTTGGAAATGCGCAGTTAGCTACATCTCAGATAGCAGTCCAAATAAATGCTTCACAGAGGTCAAGTAACATTTGACCTGACCTCCACAATCACTCAACCCAGTTTAGATGGTTTGGGATGAGATGATGAGATGTCCAAACGTTTGATTGGTAATGTATCTTTCGCTAATCCTAACCCTTGACCCCAAATATGTATATTTGACTTAAACCAAACACTAACTTTTAACCCTAAAGCACACGCACACACACACAAACAAAAACACACACACACACACACACACACACACACTTGCAATGTCAGACTAACAGGATAACTAGAGACATTAAAGGCCAAAAGGGTCAATGTGTGTGTGTTTGTGTATAACACCAACTTCAGGAGTGTTGCTGGAGTAACTTTGAGAGCCCGTAAGAGCACATTAAATATGTGTTTTGTACCACATTACACTAATTCATCAAGTAACCCACTCTTGTTTCCAGAAATCAATCTAATTTGACACTTAATTTACGTTTCATTGTGGTTTCAGCCTTTGATAATAGCACATTAACGACAAATTAATCATCTTTGGCTAATGGAACCATAACAAGGTATTCATGAGTATCAACAGTACTTCATTGCCTAGCTTGACTAGGAACGTGCCTTCATGTGTTAACTGGGCACAAAACATCACTTTCCGTAATTGGGCCTTTTCAACTCACTGTGATATACAAATTGTACCCCTTTAATCTCCGACCCAATGTCAGCACAAAGTATGTACAAATTATGCTTGTGCTCTGCCAAAATAACGTGTGTGAGGAGTAAAACATGTTCCCCATAACTGGACGTGGAGATACAATATGCTTTGTTGACCTGATGTCAAATCGCGAGCGGAATACATTGAGTCGGAATTTGGGAATTGGACTTATCTGGGAAGTTAGGTCCTTCTGCCTAACATCCCTGAGAGGATAAGGACCAGAGTTTCTGTAGGTAGGAAGAGGACCGCCGAGGCACTCAAAGGTCCCCAGGCGCATTATGAGCCCAGATAGAGTGATAGCAGTCTACTCTTTAAACCCATATCTATGTCTGGCACTGCTAGGACTGGACAGTGTCAGTTGCCATGGAGACATGCAGTGCAGCAGGTATATAGCATTTCTAATGAGAGATGTACTTTCAATGAGCATTTGAATGACGGCTTGTAAAAGAGGAATAAATGATAGCCGATTCAAGAGCGAGCTTTAACTGTACAATGGATCCTACTGTAACGTGTTGTTCTTACAAACAGATGTAGCTCTCAAATGCAAATTCACTCATTTGTTTCCTGCCGGCCAACAAATGGCATCTGTCTGAATGGAACCAAACGCCTAGCCTTTTGCCGCAGGGATGGACGAAAGGTTGCTGAAGAACGCAAATATGCACTTAACCTTCTTTTCTTTAAAACAACAGATGTGGCACCCCATTTGCTAGTTATCGCTCATACATTCAGTTCAATCCGCCTTGGAAACACATACGCAGACACTTTCCAATCTGCTACAGCCATGTGCGTCTCATTCACGTCTCTTGGCCCCCGGCGCAAACACAAAAGACATTATGCTTAATGCCGGGGTCCTAAAGAGGGAGTCCTTATTTGGGGGGGAAACCAACACAGCTTATGATTGGGTAGGCCAAATAACAGGAGTGTGTATCTTTTGATGTAGCTTGGGGTGCAAGTGTTGCCCTATCCCCTTTTTAGTGCACAACAAATGAACCTAACCAATAGGGCTGTGGGTATAAGTAGGACTCCGTGTAGGGAATAGGTGGCTATTTGGGAAGCATGGTAGCTGTTGTCTAGAATGTCCTACATTATACTTATCAGTGATTCTCAGATCCTCATTGAATGCTCTTTGATTTATTTTGGCTACAAACAATAGAAGATAACAAGAGCTGGGTTGAAATGAAAACAGAAGTGAATGTTGCAATGTGTATTTTTTTTCTGTGAGGAGTACAGCCTAAACATTGTAGCACAAAACAAACAAATATTGCATTCAGGTAATATGATATAAGCTTAGCATTACACCCCAAACAGTCAAAGGGGCCATGAAATTAAAATGAGATGTGTTTTTATGAGCATGGCAGCCCGCTTTATTGTAGGTGTCAAGGGACAGATTCTCAGAACCACCACCTGCTCTTCAGTTTCACTGGTAAACACATTTATATAATGTGCATCTTATTAATATTTAGCCATGACCCAGGCCAACTCTATACATTAAAGCAGGTTGCCTATGCAGATTATTATAGGGTTACACTAATACCCTAAAATGTATTTCTTATCTAAATTCCTAAATGTAATGATAATACCTAATGTTTTTTTGCAAATCTCACTGATGTGCTATAACAGTGAGCTACATATTGTTTGGAATCAATTAACTAGAACGTCTACAGGATATAGACTGGACTAGATTGTCTACAGGATATGGACTGGACTAGATTGTCTACCGGATATGGACTGGACTAGATTGTCTACAGGATATGGACTGGACTAGATTGTCTACAGGATATGGACTGGACTAGATTCTCTCTCTAGTCTCATAACATTGCCACTGGTGAGATATTGGTGAAGTGATGTAGTTTGTCATTTGCAGAGCGGGTTTATATGTACTAGGATTTGTGGTGTCTGATAAATCTGGTACTACCAAAAGACTAGTTCCTGATGATGTATCTATTTCCATTTCATTTCAAGGTTAAACCATCTTGTAGGTACGCGCTTTCCTGTAGATATATTATGAATGATAGGCATTTACAAAAACAACATTATATTAAAAGTTAACCCCTCCTTATATCATTGCAAAGTATAACATATTACACTTTTTGTCATAAGAGTGAAGTGCACAATTTCAAGTTTCTTTTCACCTTGTTGGCTCAGAGATTTGAACCAGTGGCCTTTTAATTATTGGCCTAACGCTTTAACCATTAGGCTATTAAAGTCAAGTTCCAAATAAACCTGGATTCAATTATTAATATGGATTATGCAATATACTTTTTTCTGTATTTAATAGTGATGCAGTTTAATACTGGCTTACAAATGCTCAACATGGGTCAATGGCTACACTTTTCCTGGCTACCTCACGGCCATATGGCGATACAATGGACAAAACATCTGGCCATGGCACAATGCCCACTGTTAGGTAATGCAACCAGTCATCTTCCATGCTAACTGGGTTTGCCAGTCCTAAATGCATTTGGTCACATGGTCAGGAAGAAACAGGGAAATGTCATTAATCACATAGACATTGGAAAACGTTTGACGGCCTGGATAATTTAATTCCTATTTGTTGGAAGGTCAACGCAACGAATATATGCACAACCATGTTCAACAAAACAAATTCAGGTTCTACCGACAAAGCCATCTAATAAACCACACCCTTACGATTGCGAACAATGACGTGTGGGCTAACTCAACACCCCCCTCCTCCCTCAGACTCCCTCGGAGGCCAGTTCCCCTCCACCGCACACCGGTGCCACCACAAGCCCAAGCGATGCCTGCCCATCCAGCAATGTGCGGTCGGGGGCGGGGGCGGGGTCGGGGGTGGCCTGGCCCTCAGCCCGCTGCTCTTCCACCCCCACGCCAAGGGCTCCCAGATCATCATGGACCTGTCCCAGAGGACCGTCAAGAGGCAGGCCAGCTTCTGTAATGCCATCACCTTCAGTCACAGGCCTGTAGCGCTGTACGAGCAGGTTCGGATCAAGGTATGTATGCACGATGAATACGTTGAAGCACCGCACCCAAGGAGTTTTGTTTGCAGTGTTCAAAGGGAGGACATTAGCATCGGGACAATACTCAGAAGATACTGCAGTATGTGCAGCGCAATTCAGACCGGGCTCTGTTCTATAAGTGAGGCTAGTTTTAATGTGTGCAATATTTGATATGCATGTACAGAATAAACACACACTCACACATAAACACACACCTTTATATTTTAAGCTACTGCAGGTAAATCCTGCTATCACTGTTTACTGCTGTTTCCTCGTGTTCCTCTGTTGGCCCAAATAGGCTTAGCAGGTTTCTACCTTTCAAGCCAGCTTGTCAACACAGTGAAATCACTGAGTAAACACTGATTATGTCACCAGGGCCTGGCTTAGTGTCTCTAAATGTGGTTTTACTGGTTTTCAGGATGAGAGAATGGCAGAACGGAGAACAGTGAATTTAATTATAGTGCTCTAAAGTACACTCAGAGCTTTAAAATAACTGGGCTTTTGTCATACACAACTAACAGTGTATATAAAAAGTCTACACACCCAGGTTTTTGTGATGTAAAAGAATGAGACAGCGATAAATAACGTGATCTATAATGTGAACAATTCAATTGAAAAATAAACTGAAATCTTTGTTTTTATTAAAAATAAAAACCTTACAATAACCAGGTGGCATGAGACTTCCAAGAGGCCTACAGCAACATTAAAGGAGCTGCAGGAATTTCTGGCAGGTACTGGCTGTGTGCTACTTGTGACAACAATCACACGTATTCTTCATATGAAGGGGCAAGACCGAAGCCTTTTCTTACAAAGAAAAACATCCAAGCCTGCCTGAAGTTTGCAAAAACAAACATCAAGTCTCCCAAAAGCACGTGGGAAAATGTGTTATGTTCTGATGAAACCAAGGTTGAACTTTTTGGCCATAATTCCAAAAGGTATCTTTGGTGCAAAAACAACACTGCACATCACCCAAAGAACACCACACCCACAGTGAAGCATGGTGGTGGCAGCATCATGCTTTGGGGCGATTTTTCTTCGGCTAGAACCAGGGCTTTAGTCAGGGTGGAGGGAATTTGGAACATTTCCAAATACCAGGCAATTTTGGCACAAAACCTTCAGGTGTCCGTTAGAAAGATGAAGATGAAGTTCACCTTTCAGCACAACAACGAACCAAAGCACACATCCAAATCCATAAAAGCATGTGGCTTCACCAGAGGAAGATTAATGTTTTAATTAAAATGGCCCAGCCTGAGCCCAGACCTGAATCCAATGGCACATCTGTGGGGTGATCTGAACAGGGCTCTGCACAGGAGACGCCCTCGCAATCTGACAGATTTGGAGCGCTTTTGCAAAGAAGAGTGGGCAAATATTGCCACGTCAAGATGTGCCATACTAATAGACTCCTACCCAAAAAGACTGTAATAAAGTGCTGTAATAAAAACAAAAGGTGCTTCAACAAAGTATTAGTTTAAGGGTGTGCACACTTATGCAACCAGGTTATTGTAAGGTTTTCATTTTTCCCTTTTCCCTCTCAAATATTTCAGTTAGATTTTTTATTGAATTGTTCATGTTACAGGTCACATTAATGGTGGAAAAAGTTCTGACATGATTTATCTTTGTCTAATTTTTCTTATATCTCAAACCCCTGTTAAAATGCCAGGTGTGTGTAGACTTTTTATAGCCACTGTACATCTAGGGAAAGTTATAAAACCAAGTGAACCGGTTTTTCAGCACACTGAATAGACTATTGATGCACTTCCTTTGTTAACTGTCAACGTTGTCTAGGCCCTGGTGTCAAAATGGAACCCAAAGCAAAGTGAGTTTCCTTATACACCTAGACTATACGGCCTCGCGCCACCACCATGGGCTGTGAGACCATCGACCTGGAGAAGTCTCCTTTCCTTCCACAGATCACTAAAAAGCAGTGCTGCTGGAGTGGGGCACTTCGCCTGGGTTTCACGGCTAAAGACCCGTCCCGTATCAACCCCGAAAGCCTGCCCAAGTATGCGTGTCCGGATCTGGTGTCACAGAGTGGATTCTGGGCCAAAGCTCTCCCCGAGGAGTTTGCCAATGAAGGCAACGTCGTCGCCTTCTGGGTGGACAAGAAGGGACGGGTCTTCTATAGAATTAACGAGTCCAACCCGATGTTGTTCTTCAGCGGGGTCCGGACAGCCGAGCCGCTCTGGGCGCTGATCGACGTCTATGGGTTGACCCGTGGAGTCCAGCTACTAGGTATGTTACGCTAGTAAACACACACACATACACAAAAAAACACAGACACACCCCCTTCCAAATTTCTTATATTGGGAATTATAGATTACAATTTTGATCTAACATTTTGGGTTTCCACCAATCCTTGTACATGGCTAATGATTGGTCATTCACTATAAACCAATCCTTGAACGTGGCTAATGATTGGTCATCTAGTATAAACCAATCCTTGAACATAACTAATGATTGGTCATCCAGTATAAACCAATCTTTGAACGTGGCCAATGATTGGTCATCCAGTATAAACCAATCATTGAACATGGCTAATGATAGGTCATCCAGTATAAACCAATCCTTGAATTGAACATGGCTAATGATTGGTGATCCAGTATAATCCATTTTAGAACCGGCTCTACTTGTTTACTGACTGTCAGCATACAGTCTGAACTGACTGTGTATGGAGTGGATTTTAATATGTGCCGAGTGATAGTTATTGTAACTTAACAGAAGACCCTCTGTCATCCCATTGCGTGCTCTGTACACACGCTATCTACATGTATGGCAGCTTTCCTGCCAAATAGCTCCCCAGTGGTGCATTAGCGAGGCATGCCTGGCCTGCGTAGAGTACATACCATAGAGAAAGAAATGGCAGATAGCCTAGCTTAGCCTAGCCGAGGCTTTGATGTACCCAGGACATAGTGGCCATGTTTATGTTCCCTAGGGAGTCAATGTTTCAGTGCTGTCATCCCCGGCTATGTTAAAAATACACAAGGGGGTTGGTCATATGTCCATAGATAGCCCATTTGAGCCGCGCTGACGGTCAGGAGTACAGCCGTATCAGACTGGCAGGAGTGCAGCGGTATCTAAAGGACAGAAGTACAGCGGTATCACCTTCCTTGGGTAGCGGAAAGATGTTTCATATTCACCGTTTGAGGCGTCAGACCGTTTGAAGTCCCCGATTCGTCTGAAGTTCCCCTCTAGTCCTCCGGTACTCCCAAGGTTTGTCGGAATTCAGAGATGTCGGGCTGTGATAAAAACATAGCTGTATTCCTCTACGTACTGAATGCAGACCCCCAAGCACAGCGATGCCAAGCCATGGTGCACAGCACCTTGGCACGAAGTTCATATGGCGTAGTTGCCTTGCATCACCTAGACAACGGAAAGCATGAATGCAAAACATGGGAAACGAAACATGAGTACAAAAGTAGCATTCAATGTTGATACTATTGTGGTGAAAAAGTACAGTTTCCTAACAATACCAGGAGTGTTTGAACTCTCTGCTGTACAGTATGTCACTCGGGGCGGACCCTGACCTTCTGGAAAAGCGCCTGGTGCTCAGAGCACTGTTACATTTGTTCTATTCAGCCCTAGTTAAGTCAACATAAAGCCTTTAACACTCAGGCAATATCCAGGGCAGCCTGGAGTGCAGAGCTCCTAGGGTCCTCACGGGTGTTCTGAATTACATCCGCCTTCACACACTGGTCGCCTACATCGGAGCCTGAGTCCTCTGTTCTTTCACGAAACTTTTCTGATTTTGTAAACCAATTTTTCTGCAGTTGAACATCACGTGACCATAGAATGTAGCATGTAAATCATAAGAGATCACTGTCCCTAAAAGTGAATGTTGTACAAGTTTCTACCTAACACCCACAAATCTTCAAGCTGCATTCACTTCACATTCCAGTCAGCGATGCTATCAGTCTAACTGAATTGCAAAAGTTGAACTTGCCTCGCAATTCAGATAAGTCAGGTTTCTTTATGTATGATAATGGCAGATAATCACAGATTTTTCCTGAGAAATATCTGAGGCATCGGTCCGTCATTCTAGCATTCCTGCGGAAGATACAAATAAAACTATGTTCAAGATGTTAAATACTGAAAAAACAGACCCTGGAGTAAGATCTTTTAGCAGCGATTACAAACATCGAATTATACGGACAGACAGTGGTTAGACCGACAAGAGTGGTGTCATTGGCAAACTCTGGTAGCTTGACTTAGGCATAGCTGGAGCTACAGTCGGTGTAGGGTGAGAATTGGAGTGGTGAGGGACACAGGGTCTGCAGACTGCTATTGGCCAGGACGTCAGTGGTCTACCGACGTATGGACGTGTTGTAGCAGTTCTGGGATGACGCCGTTCAACAGAAGAATCCACAAACAGGACGGTCGTGTTTTGGTGGACGTAGAGCACCGTCCGCGGCGAACACAGGGTGACCCAGATCGCCCCCCCGATAACATTTTCCAGGCGTCTGATTGGTTGCCACACCTCCGGTCGGATGGCGACGACGGTAGTTTAAGATCACATCTCTGGCTAATGAAACGCAGACAGGCGGAATTATGGGATGGATAAATTCAGCCGCTCCGGGGGGGTGGCAGCTTTATTCCACACACGCATGGGTGGAGAAACAGAGAGAAAGTGAGAAAACACACACACATCCTCAAAGATGACCATAGAAAAATGGAGGATCACTCGTTTGCCTGTCTGTTCATCCACTTTTGACGACCTTATCCTTTGGGCATATTAGGTTAACCTTTCCAGGCAAAACACAGCATGTGGCAATAAACAAATGCATATATTTATAGTGGTGTTATTGGGGAGATGTGACACCCAGAGCCACAAGCTGATTTACGGTTCCATGGCTTGAACTTGGCACAGGTAATACGGCCCGGGTTGGGCTTGAATAATACGGGGGAAGTGAAATTGTCCCTGGAGGCGTCATATCCAGCAGGCCAGAGAGCTGGTTTCATAAATATAAATGGGGCTCCGCTTCTTCATGGCTGTCCGTCACATTTAGAGTCAAAACACTTGCACGTATTGTCCATGTGTGTAGTCGTGTGCGCGTGCACTGTACGCACACATTCACAGGCGCGGAGGCATTAAAGCGCGCACACACACACATATACACACACACACACACACACACACACACTATGAATTTAAAGACGTTTTGAAATAACTGAATGTTTCCTCTCCTGACGTTATTTAGAACCTGCTGATTTCATATTAGAGAAAGAAAGCGAGAGAGAGGGGGACAGAGCAGGAGTTATCAAGATTCACAGAGACAGGTAGCGGTATGGCCGACCGCTCAATTTTGTTGATGGACAGTTAAATGTTTCTTGTTTCCTGCTGTTGCCATCGCACCTCATCTTGCCATTGACAGACAATGTGTGGAATGTATTATTTACTCCTCTAGAAAGTCCTGTCCCAGCAAGCAGTGAAAAAACGCCTGTTATTTCACAACGCACACACACACTCACACAAACATTTTGGGAATCTCCTTGTGTGGACACAAAACAATATTCCCATTATAGTAAGTACTTTTTTTCTTTACCCCTCACTCACCAAAACCGAACCTTAATCCTCTACCTAAACGCTAACCTTAATTCAAACCCTAACCCCAAGTGTAACTCTAAACCTAACCTGAGATGTAACTCTCAACCGAACCCAGAGTGTAACTCTAAACCGAACATCAGACAAGCTATAATATTTCTCCTTGAGTGGGGGGCTGGCAAAGTGTCCGCCCCCACCCCCTCCAACTGGATGGTGAAAAACGAACGAACAAGCGTCTCCGTGCCAAATACACGCGGGTCCAAACAACTGAGGTGGAGGAGTTGAGTATTTCCAGCTGCTGTTTCCAAGACAGGGGGTCCCTGCGCTGCTGCCATGAGTCAGTCACAGAGAAACCTTAATCAGGAGGGGCCCCAAAGTGACGCCTTCAAATGAAACGGGGAGGCTTCAGCACGCTGCCTGACAGTTTCAGGCTTGAGGCTCTGCAGGTTCTTATAAGGTTCAATAAGTCGGACTCAAACACACACTAACACACACACTCATGCACAAGGCCTGCATGGTCATGCGCGCACTCACCCGCCCACTGGCACGCACGCGTATACACACACACACACACACACACACACACACACACACATACACACACACAGTTGAGTGACTCATAGCAGTGGGCTCCAATTGTTCTTTAAGGGAATGGCTGTTATTTATAAACTACAGTCCACTTCATCTGCATCAGTGTAAATATATTATACCAAGTATAAAATACATGGCAAAATAAAACACTGCTAAAATGAGTCGTGAGGATGTCCCGGGGAACGTTAGGAGGTTGTGGCTCGCTCCCCCGAATGTCCCGATCTCCCTGCTTGCTGAGAACGTTGTTATTAAACTTGCTTTTGGGGGAATGTTCTAGAGATCTGAGTGATACATTTCATACATCATTTATCAACAGCATCAGGCACCATAGCAACAGAAGGAATGAAAGAACATAAATCTGTAAATCTACACGACTGACAGATCAGCCTCATCTGGCTCTTGCGATCTCTCTCTATCTGTCTTCCTCTCTTTAATAGAAATCAGCAGGCAAACGTTTTTTAGAGATGAAATAATCTATAACTTTTGTGATGGCCCTGGAATGATTTCCAAAGAGTGTGTGTGTATGTGTGTTTGTGTGTGTGTGTGTGACAGCAGAGGCAATAGAGAAGAAAGACCCCAACGTTCTTATGCAGGTGCATTATAACAAAAGGTTTGAAATCTTGTTGGATCACATATCAAGAGACATGAGTGCTTTTGTTACAATCTCTCCCAAAAGTGTCACGAAATTAGTTTTTTCCTCTAAAAGTCTCTTTGGCCTTTAAGGTCCTTCATAAATATTTTGTAGAACATTCTAGCATTTCAGACGGATGTGCAGTATCTGTTGTTATGATGCTGCATAAACATTCGGTCAACTTTGTGGGTGACAGCTAGTTTGGAAACCTTTGTGATGTGTTTAGAAGATGTAACGTCTACTTGTGATTTGTGAAGTGCAGACAGTGCATATGTCCTAGGCCATGCTAAATCACGTTGTAGATGCCTGGTAAATCTCTGGTAAAATGGATCTCTTAAACAAGACACTGTATGAAATATAAACCTGTCATTATTTGTAAAAACAGAAAATATGTGAACTTACATACATTAGAAATACTTTTGTGCTGACAAAGATAGAGGCCCTTGGAGTGTGGTTAAACGTGTGTCCCTATTTGGAGTTCAGTTTTAGTCTGTGTGACCGTGACCAGGACTTGAACACAACCAGTTGAACTCATCCAGTTAAATCTGGATGAAACCGGTCTGCCTGGCCGGGGTTTTGCTGGCAAACACAAAGATGCATATGTGACATGTCGTCGTGCAGCTGAGGAGGCACAAACTAATGATAAGAGGGAGAAATGGAGGTGGGTGGGGAGATGTGTTGAGATAGGGAGAATGAAGCAGAGGTATGGGGAGGGTTAGAGGTGTGTAGGGGGAGAGAGAGGTGAAAGGAAACAGCAAGAATGCAAGGGAGAAAGAGGGATATGAAGAATGCTTGGGGAAAAAAAAAACATTTGGTTAAAAAACAATCTACTTTACTGTTTGTTTTGCTCTCACGGCGAACTCAATTTTTTCCCTTTTCTTAGCCCAAGGATACTGAGAGAGTAATTACCTATTGAAACTAATTACGTTTCTAATGACAATGAGCACGAATTTGTAACGGGTGGGACTGAGGTCGGCCAAGTTTCAAATGTAAACGAGATTACTAGTGTAACAGGAGTAGAAACCTCTGCAAAATGACGAGGAATATCTGCGATATCGTGAAGGGATATGGTGCGCAGAGGATGAGCCCTGAAGTAGAGCTTATTGGACACTTGGATCTTTGCCATGTTTTGGACCAATTGTCCGCCAGATTCTGGGTCCAATCTTATGACTGCAATAATATGAAGTCATTTGGAACACTAGAAGTCTTTGAGGGACGGTTGTGTGTGACGTCATCCAAAACCAGAGACTCAGACTTGCTTGTTGCGGTTCGCTGAAGGGAAAACAAACTCCTTTGGGTAAAATGGTTATTTGATTGTTTTAATAACTGGTATTGTGGTTTAACTTGGCTGCACTGTCCGATTCCTAGCAAATTGGTCCACTTATAAGTCCCCTGGTCAAAGCAGAGGTTTCAATGACAGTACGCCAAAGACAAAGATGTATCTTTTTTGTTTTTTAAGCATTTCAACAGGAAATCTATTGTAGAGTGACCGTTCAAAATTCAAATGAATTGTGCGGCTGGGATTTTGGACACACAGTGCTTGTTGAATTTAATGTAATAGTCGAGGTCAGTTTTTGGTCAGTGATTTGGACGGACTAAAAAAACAGTTTCTGTCTGTTTTGGCAGTGAAACTGAAATCCAAATATCAAGCTTAAGCTTATTACACATTTCCTGTTTTCTAGGGCACGTTAAAGTAGACAAAATTGGATCACAGATCAATTTTCTTCAGTGGAGATGTGAAGAACTCAGTGAAGACACAAAATTGATTTTCTTATTTCGGACACAGTTCTCCTTCCCTGTCCTGCATCTGTTCTTCCCATCTCGTAAAGCTTAAATGCATTCTCCTGGTCGTAATTGTCTCCTCAAATTGACACGGTTCGAGGTGGTTCTGATGTTCAGATGCCTCACAAAGCCACCACACCCCAGTGTGATGTAAAGCATAGTCCATCATAGTAAAGTGTGAAGCCAAACATTACCACTTACTGTATAGCTGTTATGAACATTTCGATGTGGCACAAAGATTTGCAAGAGGAGAATAATGTCCATTAGAATCTAAATCAGTGTGTGGATAGCTGGAATGATTTCGCGTTCTGACCTAACAATAAGTGATTAGCTTAAGATCTGGGTTGAAAACTAATTTCAAATAATGTCAAATGCTTTGGGCTCAATTGAGCCTGTGTGGCTTAATATAAAAACCGTGTGATGGAGTTATTCACCCATTAATGCTTAGGCCCCAGACGCTGATTGGTTCGGAGTGGCAGCACATGCTGAAATGTCCTGATGACCTAAGGGACAGGGGATTCTGGGGCTTTGGTGACTTACAGAGAGCATTTGTGCCCGGGCTTTTGTTTTGAAGCCACGCGGCGTGTGTCGCCTACCAGGGGGACGCTGGTCCATTCCAGCCGGGGGTTTTAAAACGAACTGTCCGGCAAGGCGGTGACTGGCTCGTGGCCAAGTCTTATCGGAGAATATGGCAGTGGCCTACACGCCCCTCCCTCTCTGCCTCTCTCTCTCCATCCACTCTAGCCCGCTTTTTTTCTCCCAGATCCTTGTTTTATGTCCCCCATAATCACACTCTCCCTGTCCCTCTCCCTTCCTCTGTCAGTCTCTCCTCATCTCCACGCCGCTCTCTTGGGAACCGTCTGAAACAGAGGAGCCATCTGAAACGGAGGAGCTCTGCTGCCGGTGTCTCCTTCCCTTTGCATTTCTCCTCCCCATCTATTCTTCACCTCCTCTCATCGTTCCCGCCCATCTCAGCTGCGCAGTTCATCCTGTAAGGGCACAGATGTGAGCTTCTTTCCGAGCCTCCTCGTTCAACTACCTCCCCCGTCTTCTTTCCTCCTTTCGCTGTAGTCTCTATCCTCCCCTACCATTCTAACTGAAAGTGTGAATAAACAAAGCCCTCAGAGGGAAAGAAGACATTCAACCATACGGACCCCCCATCCCCATTTTGCAGGGAGAGCCGCGACCTTGGCCCTCGCACACCCAGGACTCCCTGGGCTAAAGCCCCTAAGCTGGCCTGCCGCTTCGTCTTGTCCCCCTCCTCTTCCCTGCGAATGCAGCGTTAGCCGACTGCTTGCTTCACAGCCGATAAAATACAGTCGAACGAAGAGCCAGACGTGAACGACACACAACCTTTTTACACATTTTTTTGTCCCTTGTTTGGTTTAGCCCAGCAGGTGCAGCAGTTGAATGTTTTTGGTTTTTAAAAAAAGGCCTTTTTTTGTGAAAGCAGCTGCCTCGCTCTGTGGCCTCATCGCAGTTTCCTTAACAGGGTGTGATTTAGAAGCCTCTGTGTGTGTGTGTGTGTGTGTGTGTGTGTGTGTGTGTGTGTGTGTTTGTGTCTGCTAGAGACCAGAGTGCCCACTCCGATTTGAAGCTCCTTTCAGAGAAGTGCAACTGCAAATCTGTGCCAGTCTCAGCCAGTCGGCCAATGACAATATACAACTGTGGGTAGCCTATCTGAAAGGGACCAATGGGAACAAAGCTTAAAGAGCAGGTGCACTGTGATGAACAGGCAGCAGCTGGTGAGGTCACACACGCGCAAGTGCGGTCGCGGGCACGTGCGCGTGAGCGCGCGCACACACATGACTACTTTCGATGCAGCCCTAGCATGGCTACAGCATCGTTTCTCTAAAGTCTCTGTTCACCCCCGTTCCTTTGTTCTCCCCAATCTCCCTGTCTCCTCGTCTCCTTCCACCTTTCCTCCCTTTCTGCTCCCTCTCTTCTTTTAGTCCTCTCTCTTTCCCATGTCTCCTTAACATCCCTTACTCCTTCTTCTCTACCGATCGTTCAAGCAGGCTATAGCGTGACACCACAATGGGCCATAGTAACCATGCTTTTGCCATTTAGAATTGGTCTACAGAGTCCTTCTTTCATGAAGAACTGGCCCCGAGTTCATCTTGAATGTTTTCCTAAATGTCATGATTGGGCAGGGCAGAAAAACAGAATTAATGTCAGTCTTCACAATGTCTGTTCTATATTCCCTGTTGTAAGAACAGCAACCGAGGCCGAATGTGTCAAAGGTTTTACTCGGTGTGCAGATCTAGATGCCGATACAGAACAGGCCCTCCTTTTTGATTTATTAGGAATTTCAAATTTCAAACTAGTCCCAGATCAGCATGCTTCCTCTGTGGGTCTTTAGAAACAGGGGCCTTGATTAGTCACAGTTGACAGTAGGTGTAACTATGGCTACATGGTTATGATGTTCTCTGTCTCTCTTGTGAACATCTGATGGTGGAAAGAGCGTGTCGTCTCACACTGTGTCACTCAAGTCAGGAAAGGGTGAACGATGGAGGGGGAGGGAGGTATGGAGAGTCCCGGCTACTGCTCTCGCTCTGTTCTACGTCATTAATCGGACACTGTCACGGCTCCTATCTTCGCATCCCGCTCTCTTCACCCTCCTCTTCAATCCCGCAACTTGTCTCATCATCATCATCTCCGCCCAAAATGCATTCCTCCGCTCCTCCGTCGTATCCCTGGGGTCCTCGGCGCCGAACATCTATACCGGGCGGCGATCCAATTTAGGACGGAGGCTCAGCGGTAATGAAAGAACAGAGCCCTTTGAAAGCCGCGCGTGTCACTCCGGGCTCCGCTCGACGACGTCTGGATGTCATTCTCAAAGACCTTGGTGGACTGATTCAAGTGAGCACAGCGACTAAGAACCTGCGCCACATTGAAACTAGAGCTGACATTGGAGATGAGCTGGTTTGTATGCCAGAGTCGTGCACACGCACACACGCACCCAGTTCCGTGTGTGAAAGGAGAATCGCTTTATTGGACAAGGCGTGTCACAAAGTGCTTTGGTTCATCTATTTGAATTGTTGGAAGTGAGTCGAATTATTGTGAACTAGATCCTGTTCAATTATAAGAAATTATATTTTTTTCCCGTTCCATAGCCATTCTGCGACCTCCACTAAATTAATATACGGTATTGGAGTTAAAATGGAGAGAAGTGGGGGAAAACCAGACAATCAATTTGAATTAACGCTAGTGGTATAGTCATCTTACCTTATTAGCCTCAGGCTAAAACTGTGTCAAAAGTGCTCTGTGTGCTCTCTGGGATTTTAGTTCAGTGGTCTATTAACAGGCACTGAGAAACATGTACAGACCTTCTAGGCACTGTCCCCACCGTTTCATATACCCCTCAAAAGATCAATTAGAGCAATACATGTCCCTTAGTCTCATGAAACATTAATACAGCCAGTCCCGAGAGCTGCATGCAGGTTAGCAGCTAATGCTAACTGACACTTGACATGACTGAGGAAACTGGGATGCCATCTTGGATTTAAAGGCAGGAAAAGATCAGAGAATGGCAGTTGGAAGATGATGCAAACCGAATTTGACATCAATAAACCAAAGATCAAAGACTACAAATAGAGTTCATCACATTGAAGTTGTACAAGGTAAAATAAGTAGTCTTTGTTCTCTGGTCTTTAGATAGTAGATGAAAGTTTACAGTTGAACATCTCTGATTATGTAATCTGTCATTCATTCCCTGGAAATTGGAATAGGACCCAGATGTCAAATAAATTCTTCGGAGGGCCTAGTGTTTGCTGGTTTTCGGCTTTTCCTTTATATTGCTTCAGACCAAAACAACCGGTTGTAGGTAGACCAAACCAATTAGTGACCCAATTAATCAATCGAGTACAAGGTGAGAGCGAAAATCTGCAAACACTGTTAAACTGGTTCGGCACCTTGGGAATAGGATGTGGAGGGAAGGACTGACATGTTACTTCCAAACCATATGTAGCGTTTTAATAAAAGTTAGTCTTACAATAAATGAAAATAATGAATTATCTGAATGGAGTTAAAAATCTATTATTATCTCCCACTTTCTCTGTAATACATAATTACTGATCTGATAAGAGCTGGACCAATTCCATTTTAAAGAAATAACCAGTAGAAAACAACAACAACAACAACACTCCTTCAGTCGTTCTGGCCATAATCTCCTTAGTGACAACGTGAAAGAAGCAGTGTCTCTAAATCAGCTGGGCAGGTTGCGACTAGCAACCCATTCTCATTTAGGATCTCCACACCTCACCGAACAGTATAGTTCTCCGTCCGTAACACTTTTCAAGATGGTGCGTCAGTGCAGGTGAACAAAGGATGTACACAAAAACAATCTAAATAGCTCATTGGATTTCAGGCACCTTGCCAGCATTTTGCATTACATTCGCACTGTGTCCATGTTGGAACGAAATACATGTTTATGTGAACAAGCTGCCACCGGCTACTGTTTCGCTTTTTAAATCTCCTCACAGCATCAGACAGCGTGGGTTTCTGGCGATAACACAGTTATTGTGTACGTGGACAAAGAATGTACAACAAAAAAAAGCCAGTCGTAGCGTTACGTAACGTACGGTGTCCATGTTAGGACAAAATCCATGTGGATGCTTCCCGAGACGTTCCGACTGTGGGTAAATCCCAGGGTGATCCCAGTCTGGTCAGTGTCCCTTTCAGCCTTTCAGAAGGGATGGCCTGTAAGAGGCTTTGGTGCTCTGTGGTTTCACTGCTGTCATTAGCGGGCATACACACCCGCACGCAAGCACGCACACGCACACACACGTACTGGCAGGCCTCACAGGAGTTAGTAATTGAGGGTAAGAGGTTTATCTGCGTCCAGACCTGACACTGGCCACTAACAGCCTTTCTGGGACTTATCTGATAGAGAGGGAACTGTGTGGACGCCATCTTTTATTCTCTCTCATTCTGTCAGTCTGTCGCGGTTTCCCCAATCTTTAAGGAAGCGGTCTCATTTTCTTAGAGGTGGTTACTGAGGGTCAGTTTCTATGATGTTTTTATCATTTTCTAAAGGTTGTTTTGTTTAATTTTTGTTAATTGGTCCAGTAATAGACAGGAGAGATTTTTAAGTAATGACATGGAATGTTGTTTTAGAAGGAGAATGTTTTAGAAAGAGGAGTATGTTTTAGGAGGAGGCATATATTTTGGGAGAAAGCGTCGGTACCAGGAAGTCTGTTGTTGTAACGTCGTGGGGATAATGCAGCACACAACTGCAGATACATTTTTATAAAACAACTAGGAAGTAATAAAAACAGAGCCCATGAGAAAATGAAACAATGCTACGATGGTGTGTCAACCAAATATTGACTGACAAGAAACAAGTGAGCAGGAACTGAAATAGGGAAACAGCCAAGGAACAGTGGGGTCAATTATAACAAACTTGTGTCTGTTGGGCCACATGAGAGGGGGACGTTGGATATCACTGGCACGGGTGGCCGCGTCGCGACATGACACTTGTACGTATGTCGATAGAGCAAGTTCCTAATTTAACACTGAAAATTGGTGGTAAGGGAACAGAATGACAGTGAGCAGTCAAACGATATGTGAAAGTATTTGTTGGTGTCAGTATACTGGAATTGAAACCTGTGTAAGGCGAGGATTATTTGGGGAATAGACTTTAGCCAAATCAATAAATACAACTGTGCCAAATTGCTTGTTGTCCAAAGCAGATGTTATATAGGATCTATATCAACTTTATTTCTCTTTCTCTTTTCCACCCTCTCTCCTTTCTGTCCATCTCCCTTTTGGCTTTCTCTCCGTTCATCAAAAGATGGTCAGTCTGATGACTTATTTTGAATACATTTTCACACTCTGAGCAATGTGGCTGTTGCTGTTCATTGTCACCCACACAGCGTTCGTAATCCTAATTCTGTCCCAGCCTGTGTGATGGGGGTCTTTCCTCATTGTCTCCAAAACTAATTCTGTCCCAGCCTGTGTGATGGGGGTCTTTCCTCATTGTCTCCCAAACTAATTCTGTCCCAGCCTGTGTGATGGGGGTCTTTCCTCATTGTCTCCAAAACTAA
>JACXGJ010007719.1:0-29535 GCA_016801105.1 Esox niger
CACACACAAATATAAACACACAAGCACACCCGCACCCACAAAGATAGCCTTGCCACACAGGCAAACACACACACACACACCCCACTCACTGCATTGTCTCGTTTCTGGTGTGAATCCCCATTCCCCCCCCCCCCCCCCCCCCACGCTTCACCGGCATTTTGTGTCCCCTCCTCATTCCCCAAATTCCCCTTCCCTCTGCATTCCCCTTGATGTTGTTTGGTGTGTCTCTGGTAGTGAACCAGTCAGTCCTCTCTTATCTCTAATCAAGAGATGGAACCCTCCCCCTCCCGTCGCCATTATACACTGTGTTCTATTTGTTTGTTTTCACTGTGTGGAGTTTGTCTGGTTAGTCCCAAATGTCCATTAAGCCTGTTGTTTGGTCTCACTCGCCTCCCCTCTGTCCATTGTCTGTCTCTCCCTCTCTCAGTGGATCGTATCGTGGGCCTGGACAAAGTGGCAGGGATGTCTGAGATGCCCGGTGCCTTTAAGACTCGTAAGGGCATGTTCCGTACTGTGGGCCAGCTCTACAAGGAGCAGCTGTCCAAGCTGATGGCCACTCTGAGGAACACCAATCCCAACTTCGTCCGCTGCATCATCCCCAACCACGAGAAGAAGGTATTTCAATTATTGAAAACATCTCTCTAAATACTGTACCCAACTGAGGCACTCCAAGCTTATGCTAGAGGTGTTGTCTTGGCTGCTTCTTGCTTACACTCCTAATTCCCTCCCTCCTCACAGGCTGGTAAGCTGGACCCACACCTTGTTCTGGACCAGCTACGGTGTAATGGAGTTCTGGAAGGGATCCGTATCTGCAGACAAGGCTTCCCCAACCGCATCGTCTTCCAGGAGTTCAGACAGAGGTACTGGGTGTCTCCCTTTCCTGCTGCTTGTCTATCTGTCTAAAATCCCTGAACATGGTTGTCATATACCTACACTGTTTCCCCTAAGGTATGAGATCCTCACTCCCAACTCCATCCCCAAGGGCTTCATGGATGGCAAACAGGCCTGTGTGCTCATGGTATGTGCAAAGGGTGTTATTGTCTTTTTCTGGAACCGTCTCTCTCCAGAACCTAACTGGATGTTATACTTGTCAGATCAAAACACTGGAGCTGGACCCCAACCTCTATCGGATTGGCCAGAGTAAGGTCTTCTTCCGGGCTGGAGTACTGGCTCACCTGGAGGAGGAGAGAGACATGAAGATCACTGATGTCATCATCAGCTTCCAGGCCTGGTGTAGAGGCTATGTGGCCCGCAAGTAAGACCCCACTGGCTTCACCTGCATCAACGGACTGTGGCGATTATGTTTGGATTTGAGATTGAATGTCCCTCGAAGAATCACCAAGTGTCTCTCACTCTCTGCAGGGCTTTTGCCAAAAGACAACAGCAGCTGACTGCAATGAAGGTGATCCAGAGGAACTGTTCTGCCTACCTGAAACTCAGGAACTGGCAGTGGTGGAGACTCTTCACAAAGGTACTCATGCTGCCATTTTATTCTGGGTTTATGTCAATTCCCTTAATGCAGGTTTGCAATATCCTTTCTGGTCTCGTAACTTGTCTTCCCCTCGTGACCCAGGTAAAGCCCCTGTTGCAGGTGAGCAGGCAGGAGGAGGAGATGCAGGCCAAGGATGACGAGCTGTTAAAGGTGAAGGAGAAGCAGCAACATGCTGAGCTACTCCTGAAGGAGATGGAGGTCAAACAGCACCAGGTAAGACTTTTTGAGGTCTTCATTACTGATTGGCCTTCAAGTACAACTTTATTATATATAATAATGGATAAGGCCACCTTGATCCTGAAGTTTTTGGACTGGAGATCTAGATCATTCTGAGTGTGCAGGATTCTCTGCTGCTCAGTCTCTTTCGGCAGCCCGTTGATGCTTCAAAGCGGTACTTCGGTTGCGTGATCCCATAATGATCCTGTACTGAAATTTCATTGTGCAGTAGATGGATAGACATAACTGTTGCGTTCCAGCCTTCACCACTTATCCTCATTCAGATAATTCAACTTCAGTCATTGTGTCTGGTAATTTGTCTCTATACATTGATCAGAGGTATAACAGAATATGAAGAGCCCAGCCATTAGTAATCTAGGCTCATAGTGACTGTTGTACTGCCAATGCGTCAGGGCCATTCGGGTAGCTGTTACTCAACAGTCACATGGCTTTTGACTGCGGTAACCACAGCTGGTTTGACGGCAACATGGTCACTGCTCTGCTTCTGACGCCGTCCTTGTCCTCGTCTCCTCCCCCAGCTGGGTGCTGAGAAGCAGGCCCTGCAGGAGCAGCTCCAGGCGGAGACTGAGCTGTGTGCCGAGGCTGAGGAGATGAGGGCTCGACTGGCCGCTAAGAAGCAGGAGCTGGAGGAGATCCTCCACGACCTGGAGGCTCGTGTGGAAGAGGAGGAGGAGAGAGCCACACAGCTGATGACCGAGAAGAAGAAGATGCAGCAAAACATCACGGTGAGGAATGACGAATGTGTGCGCACACTTGGGCGCAGCAAGGATGACAGACTATGTATTAACCCTTTCCTTTGCTGAATGTGTTCAGGACTTGGAGCAACAGTTGGATGAAGAGGAGGCTGCCAGACAGAGGCTCCAGTTGGAGAAGGTGACCACCGACTCCAAGCTGAAGAAGATTGAGGAAGAGGTCATGGTGCTGGAAGACCAGAACAACAAACTTTTAAAGGTCAGTGTTCAACCATCTGTGTGTAGACTGGTGTGTGAATTGTACAGTTAATTGGGTAGAATTCTTGAATATTTTGTTTTGCTCTCAGGAGAAGAAACTGATGGAAGAGCGTATCTCGGAGTTCACCACTAACCTGGCTGAGGAGGAGGAGAAGTCCAAAAGCCTGCAGAAACTCAAGAACAAGCATGAGGCCATGATCACTGACCTGGAGGGTAAGTCCAACCCACACACCATGTTGACCCAATTGCTCTGACTCCCTCCCTATCACTTCTTCCCTTTTCTCCTTCAGATCGCCTGCGCAGGGAGGAGAAGAGCCGCCAAGAGCTGGAAAAGAACCGGCGTAAGCTAGAGGGGGACTCCACTGATCTCCTTGACCAGATAGCTGAGCTCCAGGCCCAGATCGCTGAGCTCCGTGCCCAGCTGGCCAAGAAGGAGGAAGAGCTGCAGGCAGCACTTGCCAGGTTGGGTTTTGAAGCCTTCTCAAACTAAAGCTACTGAAATGTTGTATTGTCATGGCACATTAATATTTCTACCTTTCCTCTTAGGATCGAGGAAGAGGCGGCCCAGAAGAACTTAGCCCAGAAGAAGATTCGTGAGATGGAGGCCCAGCTGTCTGAGCTGCAGGAGGACTTGGAGTTGGAGCGGGCTGCCCGCGCAAAGGCTGAGAAGAACCGCCGGGACCTGGGAGAGGAGCTGGAGGCGCTAAAAACAGAGCTGGAGGACACACTGGACTCCACAGCTGCCCAGCAGGAGCTCAGGTATAAGCCACTATTTCAAAGGGACTCTCTTCATTATTCTGACATTTGATGACAATCCTTAAGCAGTACTGGGCAACCAACAGGAGTTTAACACATGAATTCTGTTAAAATCTCTTTCATACGTTTCTGTGCTTCTGTGTGTCAGGACCAAGCGTGAGACAGAGGTGAACCAACTGAAGAAGGTTCTGGAAGAAGAAGCCAAAGTCCATGAGCAGCAGGTTGTCGAGATGAGACTGAAACACAGCCAGGCCTTTGATGAGTTGAACGAGCAACTGGAGCAGGCCAAGAGGGTATGAGAAACACCACTTAAAGACTCTGTACATTAGGGGTGCCCATGCACTAACCCTTCTGTTGTTCCTCTCCTAACAGAACAAGGTGTCAGTGGAGAAGGCAAAGCAGGCCCTGGAGAGTGAGAGAAATGAGCTTGCCATAGAGCTGCAGACCCTGATGCAGGGGAAAGGAGATTCTGAGCACCGCAGGAAGAAGGCTGAGGCCCAGGTCCAGGAGTTGCAGGTCAAACATGCAGAGAGCGAGCGCCATAGAGTGGAAATGTCTGAGAAAGTGGCCAAGCTGCAGGTACAGTGACATTCATAAGCTCCTTTCAGGTGCCACTAGCAGCATGTGGACTGTACTTTAGCTGTTGGCCTGTGGGATAAATACTTGAATATGAGTGCTAAAATCTGGGGACAGTTTCTCTGCATTCTAAATCTCAACATTTGTTTCAAATATTTGAGTGCTGACACCGTTGAGAGTGAGGCTTGTGGCCCATCTGTCTTTCGTTCACTCACATGCATTAGTAGCCAGACCGGTTTAAGGAGTAACTACTTTCTGATTAGGTCTCTTTAAACCTGCTAAATAATCATAATAAATCGTCAGTCTTTTAACCATGTATGGCAGAGGGTTTGGACGGTTTCTAATGACTCTGTGTGGAGTTGGACTAGCCTTATTAATTTTAAACGATTCTCTTTCTGAAATCAGAGAAGACTTTATAAACAGAACTGTTTATGCTAATTGTTTGAAGTTGATAAACATCTGTATTACCAGGTTGAAGTGAAATCCTTAAATGATGCTTGAAGTACTTGAAAGTCCTTGAGTTTGACTTGCCATGTCCTTAGGAAGCCAGTATTTACTCTCTGGTCCTTGTGGTACTTAGGCTGAGTTGGAGACCGTCAATGGTTTGCTCAGTGAGGTGGAGGGGAAGTCCATCAAGGCATCCAAAGACTGTTCTGCTGTGGAGTCACAGCTGCAGGATGTACAGGTACGGTACTCTGGACCACAGCCAGCCTCTAGACTAGAATCAAGTTATGCACCTGACACTGCATTCCTTTGTCCATGATGTTCACTGCTGGCTGCTGTTCCACCTACAGGAGCTGCTCCAGGAGGAGACTCGTCAGAAGCTGTCCATGGGCACTCGTTTGCGCCAGCTGGAGGATGAACAGAATGCTCTAAGAGAGCAGCTGGAGGAGGAGGAGGAGGTCAAGAGGAATGTGGAGAAGCAGCTCCTCACCGTGCAATCTCAGGTACGCAGGCACAGCAGCATACGCCTTCATAGCAGATCGATGCCAACGTGCTGTTACGAGCTGGACATGTGGTGTGCCCCACTGGTCATGTGACAATGTTTGACGAGCATTTTCCCTCTACAGTTAGCAGACATGAAGAAGAAGGTGGAGCAGGAGGCAGCCTGTCTCGAAGGCGCAGAGGAGGCAAAGAAGAGGCTGCAGAGAGATCTGGAAGGCCTCAGCCAGCGTATGGAGGAGAAGTGCAGTGCCTTTGACAAACTAGACAAGACCAAAACCCGTCTGCAGCAAGAGCTTGACGACATGGTTGTGGATCAGGACCACCTCAGACAGATTGTCTCCAACCTGGAGAAGAAGCAGAAGAAGTTTGACCAGGTTTATAGAAGCCCCACCCACTTTTACTAAAATGTTGGGTCAGGGGTCATCCTTGAATCGTAGGGGCGAATGTGGGTACTAGAATCTGTGGTAAGACATTTCTTCTATCATCCACTCTGTGTCTAGATGCTTGCTGAGGAGAAGACCATCTCAAGCCGTTATGCTGAGGAGAGGGACAAGGCTGAGGCAGAGGCCAGAGAGAAGGAGACCCGGACACTGGCTCTAACCCGCAAGCTGGAGTCCCTCACTGACATGAAGGATGAGCTGGATCGTGCAAACAAGCTGCTTCGTGCTGAGATGGAGGACCTGGTCTCCTCTAAGGATGATGTTGGCAAGAGTGTAAGACATCTCAGTATATAGAATTTTTTTTAAATCTTTAAATCTGTTCAAATTTTTACTGGACTGAATGTCTGTCGTCCCGATCTCCCTCCCTGTCTATCCAGGTCCATGAGCTGGAGAAGTCCAAGCGTAGCATGGAGCAGCAGCTAGAGGAGATGAAGACTCAGCTGGAGGAGTTGGAGGACGAGCTGCAGGCCACGGAGGACGCCAAGCTGCGTCTGGAGGTCAACATGCAGGCCATGAAGGCCCAGTATGAGAGAGACCTGTCAGGACGAGATGAGATGGGCGAGGAGAAGAAGAGACAGCTGGTCAAACAGGTATGGTGGTAGCCACATGCTCAATGTCGTAGATCATGGTTACTTCCTGTATTAGTAGTCAAATGCATTATGGGACATGAGGGTGAAATATGGTTCTTCATCGGTACTCAGGTGAGAGAGATGGAGTTGGAGTTAGAGGATGAGAGGAAGCAACGCTCTGTTGCTGTGGCTGCACGTAAGAAGCTGGAACTGGACCTGAAGGAGTTGGAGTCAGCCATCGACATGGCCAACAAGAACCGGGACGAGGCCCTAAAACAGCTCAAAAAGCTTCAGGTAACAATCCATTAACCCAATACCCCTACTGAGACTAGTGTGTCCATACTATGGTCTCCTGGAAAATGTGTAGACAGTGAATGGCTTTCTCTCCACCAGGCCCAGATGAAGGAGCTGCTCAGGGAGCTGGAGGACACTCGTATGTCCAGAGATGAGATCATGGCCCAGGCCAAGGAGAACGAGAAGAAGCTCAAGAGCATGGAGGCCGACATGATCCAGATGACAGAGGTCAGTCAATTAATTCTCAGCATGTCTCAACCTCCCACATACATCAACGTTCTCAATCTCTGATGGCTTTTTATTGACCCTGCTGTAAAAAACTATTTGTACGGAGCTAACTTTTGCATACATCCTCCATTTATAATCACAGTGGCTGCCAAAGATTAGGTTAGGATTTGACCTTGTCTTAATTTTTCATGTTACTCCCACACCCACTGTGTTCGGTTCTCACACTCTGTCCGATCTCTGTGCTCCCCCCTCAGGAGCTGGCGGCTGCAGAGCGTGTGAAAAGACAGGCCCAGCAGGAGAGAGACGAGCTGCAGGATGAGATCAACAACCAGGCTGCCAAGAAGTAAGTCCGTTTACTCCATATCTTTCAAAATAAGGTTGGAGCACCAAACTGGACTGTACATAAGTGGTCTCTGAGGGCCCCTCCCCTTTTTAGTCACTTTTTTTTTGTGCCCCTCTACACATTAGGGCCCTATATACTTAGCACCCCCTGTCTGATGCCACTGTTGGCTATTATGTACTGCTTCCAATTACCAAAATGTCTCCTCAGTGCTCTGATTGCGGAGGAGAAGAGGAGGCTGGAGGCTCGCATTGCACAGCTGGAGGAGGAGCTGGAAGAGGAGCAGTGTAACACTGAGCTGGTCAATGACAGGTTGAAGAGAGCCCTGCTGCAGGTAGACCGACCACAGACAGGCCCTGACTTCTCTGCAGCATGTGTACAGACTGAGTTAGTCGAGTTTTAGATCAGATGGGTCAGGCCATATGGACAGAACACTGGTAGTCCATAGAGCATTGTGCTTGCAACAGTAGGATGGAGTTGTATGCTTGGGGCTAACCTCACTTGAAATGTAATGACTAACTTGGATAAAAGCTAAATGGCTTGTGTTTTAGACTGACCAGACCAATGTGGAGCTGACTGCAGAGCGCAGTACTTCCCAGCGCCTGGAGGGCGCGCGCTCCCAGCTGGAGCGCCAGAACAAGGAGCTGAAGCTGAAGTTGCAGGAGCTGGAGGGAACTGTCAAATCCAAGTACAAGGCCACTATCGCTGCCCTGGAGGCTAAGATTGCCCAGCTGGAGGAGCAGGTGGACATAGAGACAAAGTGAGTGGGTCTTGGCCTGAACGTTGACAGCTCTGCCACCAGCATCCTGGTTCAGATCATTTTCTCTGGGCTCTACATGCTCAACTGCCCATTGCCAAGAATGAACTAACATTGTGACATGGGTGTAATCAGCGAGTGATAGTCCAAGAAGCTATGAAGAAGTGATATAGGTGTTTCCACTGTCATTTGATTCGTATGTTTTTCCACAGGGAGAGGCAGCAGGCGTCCAAGCTGGTGCGCCGCACTGAGAAGAAGCTGAAGGAGGTCATCCTCCAGGTGGACGACGAAAGACGCAACACAGAGCAGTACAAAGACCAGGTCAGGGCTGGCATAAAGCTAGAACACACATTCGGCACATTTACACCAGCCTATTTGAAGTGTTCCTTTTACTGTGGAGGACATTTATACTGGAAGCTTTTTACCATATCTGTGACTTTGAACTACTCATCCTCTGCTGTGCGTGCGTGCGTGCGTGCGTGCGTGCGTGCGTGCGTGCTATACTCATGGGGACCAAATGTCCCCATGAGTATAGTAAAACATCAAAAACGTTGACTCATGGGGACCTTTTTCTGGTACTCATGAGGCAAATGTCAAATTCCGGCTCAGGGTTTAGGGTCAAACTTACAATTAACTTGAGGTAGAATTGGAGTTTCTTTAAGTTCCAGGTGTTGTTGGTTAAGTTTAGGGTCAAGGTTAGGCATTAAATCTAGGTACATTTTAGGCATGAATGTTACTTTATTTAGGTTAGGGAAAGGGAGCATGCAGTTTGTATTTTCTGGTCCCCATGAGGATTGTCATACAATCTTTGTGTCTTGCAGTCGGACAAGCTGAACTCTCGTATGAAGCAACTGAAGAGGCAGCTAGAGGAGGCTGAGGAGGAGGCCCAGAGAGCCAATGCCAACCGCAGGAAACTGCAGAGGGAGCTGGAGGATGCCACAGAGTCAGCCGACGCCATGAACCGTGAGGTTAGCACCCTCAAGAGCAAGCTCCGGTACGTACATTACCCACCACCTATATGGAATAAATGCTAATGCTTCTCAATTAAGCTGCTTATTAATGATATACCCTTCAAAATCCTCCATTTTGATTTGACTGTTCTACGTGACTTCATTACATTAAATGTTCCAGGCGTGGCGACCTGCCCTTCACCGTGCGTCGCAACTTCAGCCGTGCGGGCATAGAGAGCGACGAGGAGAGCGAACCCAAGAGCGAGACCCCCGAGCCCAAGCCTGAATGAACAGTCCCAGTGCCCCCCCCGTCTGACTGCAACGGTCCTACACACCGCTTCCAGTAACACATCCACTTAACGAGGGACACAAACAACACCCTACCGTATGATTTAGAGGCAGGGAACGGGGCGCATTCTTCAGTCGCACTTCAGTCTCTCTCCAACCTATGGGGAGACTTGACAATCTATGTACATGGTATTCCACAAACATACATGCAAGCCAATACAACCGAGTACTTCAGACAATCATCACATACTGACATGCGTTCCGCGTTCAAACTTGTGGGCCAAACGTCTTCTGTTAGGCTTCGTTCTCTGGGGAAAATGAATGATATTTTTGTAAGGAAACATTCCAGGTATAATAGTCCTTGTACGGATCTATTTTTTTTTAACTGAAGAAAGAACAGATGACATGTGAACAAGTGAAGGAGGACGACTCGAAGGGGACCAAAGGAAAATCGCCATCTATAGATTTGTATTTTATTCCAAGGTTTTATAATGGTTAAGTATAACAAGTGCTACACGTCTTAATGGCTCTTGCTCACACTCACGTCGATTTGTGTTCAGTTATACTGTATTCGTTTAGATGTGCATAGTACTTAAAACGTGAATAGGATTTTGGCGGTGACAAAATTGTCGATTTACTCATGTCATTTAGACACGCAAAGTGCAAAAATATGCAATTGGAAAATTGCGTGTTTCTGTACAAACATTTGATTGTGCCAAGACTCTGGATTTGAAATGATTTATCTGCATTGATGCAACAAAATTAAGACATTGATAGAAATGGCGGAGGCTCCTTGAATATAAGAGCATAAAGAAATTTGGAGGGATTGCAAGCTCATGTATACATGCCAGCGCACGCGCGCACACAAACACAAACACACACGCACTAAAGCCTTATACACGGTTAAATCCTATTGTTCAAGGTTGTTTCCTGGATCCATGTATTGATTTTTATATGCATTTCTTTACTACTACTTTCAATGTTTTTATTGATGCAGAGCTTAATGGGTGGTGGGGTAGTTTATTACTCACAGCACACTGTTCTCGGAGCACTGCTTGGAGGGATGTAGGGCTGGCTGAAAAGACTAAACCAAGTCATTTGGGACAGTTGTGGTTAGATGTTGCAGTACCATAGTCTACCACGCTTTATCCTGATGGGATCCTGTTCTTTTGCTGACAAAAAAGAATGGGATGAAGACAACTCACTGTTGATATGCCTGGCCAGGTGTTCGTTATCCCCTGTGTAGGGATGGGGTGTGGTAGATGACTGATGGTGCTGTAGGTTTGGGTGAGACTATGACCCTCCCACAGGCTGTGCTCAGGGTTCGCTTTTTCGCTCACACTGCTGGGAAGTGAGAGGAATTTGTTATTATTAATCATGGATTACCAACAAATTCTCTTTCTCACAAATAAAAGCAAAAAATGGAAATATGGATGAAAAATAATATCCTGAATTGTGTACTGTTAATTTTTTCTGCAGCTCTCACAATGGAATCTTGAGATGAGTTGTGAATTTTTGGTATTAATGCAATAAAGATGGCTTTCTGAACTGCTACAATTGAGTCATGAGATTTATTTTCATGGGAAATATATAATGCCAACATGTCCAGGCCTAGTCCACAAGCTCTTTTATGTGCTGTTTTATTTAAGCGACGTGATCGAAGACAACCTGTAGAGGGCACTGTTGGCATCGCAGAGCAAACTCAATGAAACTGTTCCCGGGGACGAGTGCAGCGTGAAATAGCAGCAAGCCGAAACCGGTTTAAACAGACATAAAAATTGACTGAATTGGCAGGGAACTGGTGGTTTCATATTTATTTGCGCGTAAAACGAGCTACAGGGTAGAATTTTTGTGTCATTGTTTGGTTAAACGGATGTCAACGTTTCTGTTTCACATTTTGTTCATTTTGCAGGTCAGTGTTTTGACCTATACATGTTAAAGTTGGAGTTTCTATAATCATTATAACCTGTAAGTATTACGCGCTTGCCAGTCGGTTGTGGTGTTAGGTAACCCGTTTTTTAAATGTATATCTTTCTAATCAAACTAAAGCGTTAAACTGTTATTTTTTTTGCTTTTGTATTACTCTGAGAAAGCTGTTGATTGTGATTTAATATTGTCCCATCAAAATGTTACATGTAAACGTTATGCGTACAGTCAAGTAAAGAGTTGGATACTACTACTGAAACTCATGGGAAAATTAAGATGTGATTATGGCCAATTAGCAGCCGGAAGAGAACTCGCGGTTCTGCGGTTACAGTTGCGGGTGTTGTGCGGATCAACATCCCCCCTGGCATGAATACACGCTCTCTCGATTCTCATTGCTGCGACTTGCTTGCTAGTTGTCAGGACTAGTTAGCGTACCTATTTCACTGATCCTCCTAGCAAAAAGCCTTAATTGCGTACATCATAGCAGTAATCCATGACCATGTTAGGCTGTTTTTTTTTTTTTTTAGGCAAGTTGATCGCGTGAGAAGTCACTAGGTCTGCAGTTTTCGGTTGCATATTCGTTTCAAGTGTATATCTGTGAACTCGGCGGTGGCAAAATCGGTCATATCTCTTTCTTATTCGACTAGTGTTTTCTAAAGGGTAAGGGTAATAATTCAGCCATCAGTGCTCTGAAATTTATATTTTATAAATGATATTTATAATATGCTACTTGTAAATATATAGTCCAATTTGGATAACATTCTTGCCTGCAAAACAGTAGTGCCCCAAATGGTATTTGACTGTAGTCACAATATGGTCTTATCCTAATTTGACTATAGTTACAACATGTTGGCTATATGTGGCTTGATTGGTATATGTATATATCCCGAGTTTGTAGTTGTAAGACATTTGTTCAGTATCTTGGATGTTTTGTGTACCTCTTGTAATTTACCCTGATGTCTAAATCTGATTACAAAAAAAAACTATGTTGATCTGATTAGGTAATAAGTAACCGCGTGTTTTGGAACATGATTAGGGACCACGGTGTCAGGTGATTTCTTCATTGGGTCTTTACTGTGAAGTGTACAAACCCCTCAGTGTGCGATTCCGCGTCAGTGCTGCTCTCCAGTAGCCTTATCACACCGTTTAGTAAAGCATACCGCGAACTCTCCGTGGTGTAAGTTATCCTGTAACGTTCTCTACCCGTTTTGAAATGTTCTTCTGTGTTATCTAGGCCTAATGGTGTGTACAGCTGAAACATTTTGGGGAACGCTTCTGTTAGTACAGTTACAGAGTAAGGAATGAGAAAGTACTAAAAAGGAGGGAAAGACAGAAGATTTCTATTATTCCAGAAGTATTTGATTCAGGAACCATGGAATTGTGTCTGGTGAGTTGGATTTTTTAAAATTCTTTACAGTTTTATATTTGCGAAGTAGTACACAAAAGTATTGTATGCAAGAAAATTATCAAATTGCGTGCTAGGTCATCAACATGTTGATATCTATAGAATATGATGTAACTAGCTGCTATTTATATCTATACATATGTTGCAAGATGTAAGTGTGAGTAAGTTTTTAGTCTGAAGCACAAATACTTTTTTAATAATTGAGCTTTTAATCCTTGCCAGATTTATACATTTCAATAATTGTTTGGTTGTCATCACTTAATCTTGGGTCTTTTTTATTAATTTTTATTATTTCTACAAATACACAGTTTTTTTTTTTCTATTTGTGGAATGTGCATTTGTCAGTGCCAGTTATTCCAAGGCACATTGTGGTTTAGGGCACTCACCAAAGTGTACTGTATGACTGAGGTGGGATCAGTGACAACACATTGTTCTCCTCCCATGTTTCTCTCTCCCTTCAGGCTCACCCAGTTGTCAAAGCCTTCATGTGTGGCTCACTCAGTGGCACATGCTCCACCCTGCTCTTCCAGCCTCTGGATCTGGTCAAGACTCGCCTGCAGACCCTCCAGAGCAGCGGGCATCCTGGGTGCGTAGTAGTCAGCCGCCTCTGTCGCTATTTACATACAATTCCATGTAATGACTAGGTGATATTTTGTTTGCTGGCTGTTTTATGGCTTTAGGGTTCATTCCAACATTTAGCCTGAAACTCATCAGGAAAGTGAAAACAAAAATACAGTAAACTCATGAAGCATGTAATGGGTAAACATGTGCGAATAGTCAATAGGGAACGCCAAAGAAAATAAAGACATGAATATGGGTTATCCTCACAATGTTGTTTGTCTTTGTATTCAATGTTGTTTGTCCTTCTCTCACAGCTCAGCGAGAGTGGGGATGGTGACTGTGTTCTTGAGTGTTGTACGGACAGAGAAGCTCATAGGACTTTGGAAGGGGGTCGCACCAGTAAGCTGCTCTCCATTTGACTATCAATAATATACATCCATTTTGTTGAATCTGTGTTGATTGTGACGGCAGTATTTTTGCATTGTTTCCAGTCATTTGTGCGGACCATACCCGGTGTAGGGATCTATTTCAGCACCTACTACTCTTTGAAGCAGCACTTCATTCAGAAGCAGGGCCCCGGGGCCATGGAGGCTGTGCTGCTGGGAGCCTCTGCCAGGGCCGTAGCAGGGGTCTGCATGCTGCCAGTCACTGTCATCAAGACTCGCTTTGAGGTATGTACATGTTGAGGGGAGAAAATAACAGGGAAACATTTTATCACCAGGAGTTGTTCTTTTTGTCGGCACCTGTTGAACGTGTACATCTGTCTTTTCAGAGTGGCAAGTATAACTACGGTAGTGTGACAGGGGCTCTGCGCACTGTGTGTCAGACAGAGGGGCCCCGTGCTCTGTTCTCGGGCCTGACTGCCACCCTCCTCAGAGATGCTCCCTTCTCCGGCCTCTATGTCATGTTTTATAGCCAGGCCAAGAACACTCTTCCACAAGGTCAGTATCCAGGCACTGGAGACCCACTACACAAATTCACAGAACATGTATTTATTTGATAGACTGCTGACCATCCCGAGCTATAACACTAGTATTTGTCTTGCTAGCAGAGTAATTGATTTGAAGTGTTAGGAATGAGACGTGGTAGCTTTGTACAGACCATGATCTGGTGAGCTCACTTGTTTTGCTATCTGTGTAGCCAAACTACATGCGATTACAAGGGTAGGAACTGAAATAATGTGTTCAAGCAGCATTACCAATACATTACAGGCACATTTGATAACTTTGAAGTATCTGTATCAATATTAAATTGTTTGGTGTGGATTGGACTCTTTCTTTTTCCCAGAAATCAGCACGTCTTTGTACTCGCCCATGGCTAATTTTTGCTGTGGGATTCTGGCCGGAGTCCTGGCCTCCCTGGTAACCCAGCCGGCTGATGTGGTAAAAACACACATCCAAGTGAGCCCGAATGTGTACAAGAGGACCGCACATGCTGTGCAATACATTTACATGGTAACTATCTCTCTGCATGTTTTATTATACATAGCGCTGTTGCCTAAACAAAGCACATTGGCCTATTTGCATACTGAACAAGCAGAATCATGCATAAACGAGGTAGAAATTGAAAGTAAACAGTCTGAATATTGTAAGGAAATAATTAGAACAAACATGATAACACAGTGCAGCTGAATGATGACTGGACACAAACATTCATATTTAATAATAATGGATTCATTTTAGTGACTAAGTGTATTCTACATATTTTCTTTGACATTGATCACATTTAAAATGTACTGCTCAAGGTTTGTGTAGACTTTAATATTTCTTTTTAAATGCATGTTTCTACAGACCTTTTTAGATCCGTGTCAAATGTAATTAAACCTAATTATTTATTTCGGCCTCATTCCTTCTCTGCCTCTTTCAGGAGCATGGGTTTCAAGGCTTTTTCCGAGGTGGGGTGCCACGTTCTCTAAGGAGGACCATGATTGCTGCCATGGCATGGACAGTGTATGAACAGCTGATGGCCCGCATGGGGCTCAATTCCTGAGGAAGTAGACTGCAGACGACAGTAGCAAAGAACATATGAGAAATCCTGAAAAGAGGGACTGAAAATGAATAAGAATCAGAGAGGAAAGAAGTCAATGAAAGGGGACACCAGTACAGTCACCATTACACACCATTGAGTGTGCTGGAAGATCTTGCTGTGTTTGTCTGCCTAATTGTGAGTGTGTCAATGAAAGTTTTCACAAAAACACTGTATACTGCCATAACATCACTGACACATTGCATTGATATCTTACCTCAAACACTGGCATGCATGTGTTGAACAAGAGATGGGGACTAATATATATACACAAGTGTCTGTATATTTGACTGGATATCAGTTGAGACAAATTATTGTTTTGCATTGCACAAAATGTGAGGCTACACTAAATAATACTTTAATATTTGGTTATGGTAATGTACCCTACTGCACTACTTTCCAAATTCTATGTGGCTCTATAAATTGGTTAGTAGATGTACAGTATAACAAACTATATTATCGGGGTATCAGGTAGCCTGGCGATTAGAGAATCTGACTAGAGAACTAAAGGTTGCTAGATAAAATCCCTGAGCAAGCAACTCGACAAATCGCCCTTGAACAAGACTGTTAATAAGCCAAATGTGGCAGATTAAAAGGAAACCCTTTATATGCACTGTGAGATAGCAACTTGTCTAGATGTAGCAGAAATTGTATACTCTTGAAGCTGAAAAGAAACACTAATTTGTAACCCTGGCACTCCGGATCACATCTACAGAATCAAAGTGTTTCCCTTGTAGCATTGGCTCTAAAGGGTGGTTGAAGAGTGTAATGTTTGGTGCATGCTGTGGATTTATTAAGTTGTATGGGGAATCTGATTCATTAAATTGTATGCATAACCCAACAGGTGAAATTTGATGAAGCATGTATAAAAGTTTGTTGATTGACACTGGAGGTGTTTTGGGGGGTGGGAGTGTGCCTTCATTGGTGCCAAACACTAGCCATTGTAACAAGATTGATAACCCTCTAGTACTTATGAGTATGTAATAATGCGTGCTCACATTTGAGCTGTTCAGTGGATTTGCCTTAATGTGATTAAAACATTTTTTTATATCATAATGTTTTATTGGAATGGTGAATGCAGATGGACTGAAGACTAATAAGCTTCGCCTCAATCACAGCTTCAGCGGGAATGCGCTCTGGTACATCCGAAGTTAATTTCAAGTCGAACACTCTCCGCTAGGTTTGCAATTATGCCTTGCAGAGGAAGGAACACTAATGTTTTGTGTGTTCGAAACATCAAATGGTAAATCTGCAATTTACAACGGGAAATTTATTTGGCTACTCAGATGACCCTGCTGCTAAAGTTTGTGGAATGATGTAGGTGTGATCCAGGCTTAAGACCGGTGCACTTGTCTCGCGGTTAATAGAATCAAATCCAACAAGTTGCAATATTAAGTTGTGAAGCGATATCTGGTTTGGGATGAAAAGGTAACATTTTGCTTGTGAAAGTATCCATTTAATTGGTGTGGTTCCAGCCACAGAACACCCTCTTTAACACAATTCCGCAATTAAAGAACATCAGTGTGTAGCGGTCATCGAGTGCACTATAGACATCGTCTCTCTCCAGACCGAGGCATGGAATGGCGGATGAGAAAGGGTGCTCACGTTATGCGCATACAATTCCGAGAAGCCCAATTTGATACAACAGTAAATGACACATTTGACCACAAAATTGCCCGTAAATCTCTACAAGCCAAAATAGCATGACTAAATCCTGACCCAGGTGTGGATATGAGGTCAGGCTGACACGCAGACTGCCCAGACATAATCTGAACAACTGGTATTGCAGTAATGCCCTACTTGGTGAGTATATGACTCGTAAATTACTATAGATTGGCCACAGAAAATTTATATCTCCAGATAACAACGTTAGATTTTATTTTTTCTAAGATATACCTTCTACGATAGGCACATGCGGAGCAAAATGTGTATCGGAGATCAGAGTACAGGGTTGTGACATCAGAAGGGAAAGAAAATAATAAGGAAAGTAAGAGCTGGTTTTGCTGACACGGATTAAGCCTAATCTAGGACTAAAACATAAAACCTCAATTGAGCTTGTTTTCATGTCCTAGACCAGGCTTACTCTGTGTCTGTGAAACTGGCCCTAATTGAATTAAGCAAAGGCATGGCAGTAAACTACCAATAGGCCCTAGTGATTTGTTTTTTCCTGCTCTGGAAAAACTTATATTTTTCTGATACCTTGGGCTGTTATTAGTTATTTATGACATTTACTAGTATGTTCATGACATGGCTGAATATTCTCACTGGAAACCAAGAGTGATAGTCTGTACTACAGTACCTACACAATTAGGTAAGAAGCACTGACCCACGTTTGACACAGATTTTAGTTTATTGAGGAAATAAACAATGTGTGTGTGTGTGAGTAAACACGCTCTGGAAAAAAACAGATTTATAAGTATACTTTCTAACTTTATTGTTTTTTGTAGGGACCTATTCAATACGTTATACCATTACGTTATGTGGTTTTTGGACGTCATGGGCTTTAAAAACATTACCCTACCCAAAAGGTCAATAAAAAATACGGTTTCTGGAGGACAATTAAGAGATTGTTTCAGGTTTAAATTATCCTGCATGAGCATTTTCATTTTTCTCTACCTTTGATTAGTCTTCAGTAGAAATCTAATATTTTTTTTAAGTTCATGCTAAGTCATTGTGTACATATTGTGATAACTTCCCCTGGAACTCCATATCTCTAGCAAATAAAGTTGCAACACAGGTCACTCTTTCCCTAGAAGTCAACGTGTCCCAATTGTCTTAATATGGTCTTTCCATCCCATTGTCTTAATATGGTATGTGCTCCAGTAGTCCAACCTCTAGTTACCTGCACGTCCAAGGCGACTGTGCAGCTTTTATTTGATAGAGTGTTAGCTCCATCTAGTGAATGGAAGATGTAAGTAGGTATTCAACATTTTCCAGTGGGGAGAGCATTTTTGCTGCAAGGATTTTGTTGTGGACTACTTTTTTGGGAAACAATTTATTTTCTCTGCCGGCCTGGATATCATTGTTAATTTTTCAAAACAAATTAATTCCAATTAATCCTGTTTTAATATTGTGGCGACCCTGGACTATGAACAGTTCTAGATTGTTTTGAGGTTAGGACTTACCTGGCTATCATGAAGGCGGTACGTACTGCTTCTAGGTTGGGCTCTGGGTGGCCGGTTGCACCTGTGACAGTCCTGTGTTAGCATCTTTCTGAATCATGTTCTGAGTTTGTAAGTATTCCTTTATTGTGTTTTGGCGTATGCAGTAGCCGATAGCTGTTTTAGTTAGCAATGAAATCGACTGGGAACCACACCTGTGTCCGTCTAGGACGTTACAATATTTGACTGTTTATAATTAAAATAGCATTTTATATTTCAAACAATCTTTTTCGAAAAGTTTGTACTGTCCCTACAACATGCGCTCTTGTACTATGACACATCGTTAAACGAGATCTCCAGTTTCAGAAGAAAGTTCTGGGTTTCTGTCAAATTTGAGCCTGTAAATGAACCCACACATGCGGAAGACACAGAACCAGACTGAAGAAGACATGATTTATTGCTTCTTTAATTAGCCTAACGCTTTTCAGTGATGCTAACATAATCATAAAAGTTTTTTCTAATGATCACAGCATTTTAAAATGATTAACCTGGATTAGCGAACACAGGCGTTACAGTTGCTGATAAGCCTCTGTACAAGAAGGCATATCTGCAGTCGGGGCTTAACTTAATATGAGGGTTCCTGAATGTTAATTAACGTCTACTCAATATTATGTTACGCCCACTGATGTTCGCAATTGTTCAGTTAATATGGGGTTCCTGACGATTAAGTTACGCCCACTGATGTTTACCATTGGTCAGTTTGGGGATATTCTGGTTTGACATATTGTTCGACTTGGTGTCATGAGTATGACTTCATTACATTGAGTGTCCTAATGGAGGAAGAAGAGTTAATTAATGTTCACACTTTATCTCAGAGTCCATGTGATTTCATTAAATATATTTTATCAAGATACAACACTAGGTTCATGCGGTTCAAGCATAGATTTAGAATATAAAAGTGTACTTGCTTCAAATACATGTTGAAAAAGTGCTCTCGTCTGATTATGCTTGTATCAGTTATGTAAAAGTACTTTTTCCAAGATAATTTCCATAGACTGAAATACAATGTAATTATATTTTATTTCAGGATTAAACTTGTTTGATAAACTACGACTGAAATATATCAATTGGAAGACTAAAATACCTCTAAAAATTGTTTTAATTATTTTGGTTACAGTCAAGAATGAAACACTTTAGAAAGCTGCTGAGTGCAGTTATAAAACAGTCACATTCATAAATATACATGTGCATTCATACTCACTATGTCTGCTATAGTCAGTTTTGGTTTGATTAGCCCTGGCTTGGTTCTATGTGATGAGGGCCATCATTGGGAGGTTAGTGGTTGAGAATGCTGCTTATTGCAGTTACAATATTATTGTTACAATATCTGAGCTCATATATGTATATATATTTCTATGGAATTAAACATATTGCCATGCATTTCAATCTTATGGTGCTGCCAGCTTAATTTTCTGCTGCTAGCAAAACAGTTATTTGTGCTACCCCAAAGTGATGCAAGTACCCCCGACTGCAATGTGCTGTTCGGGGCTGGCCTCAATGTGGGTGGAGCCAAACGATGTTAACCCGAATACATATCAAGTCAGTTGTTCACTGCAACAATATCAGTAGCTTGTCTCAACTATAGCATTAAGCAGAAAGAGTTTTAACACATGTGCTGGTCCAACTTACACTGAAAAAAGTACTAACAGCTGTTGTTCATTCATTTTATTATATTTAATTCAATTCAGTTTAAAATTATAAATATTGTTGTAGAAACAATATTTTAATTTGAATCAAGTCAAGTTGCCTGCAGAGGATAAGCCCTAAGTAGTTCAGTTTCATTTAATGTATAGTTTTTAAGTTGACCCAAAAGGGATTTGGTAATATCCAAATTTCACCAGAAAGATTTGCTGCAGTTTGTTTTTAAATTCTTTTGTTCTCCATGCACACATTGTTAACTTCATATTATTATACTAAGTCATTATCTTTATTTTCCTTACCTAATCAAACCTTAAAGCGATTGGATTTATTGCACACATTACAGAGATGCTTGTTTTAGTTGATGTAGTTTGCCTGGTCTTGAGCATTAAACAGTAACCTGCTCATTCAGTTGTTTTGAGCACGTGTTGTAGGTGGTAGCATGTCACGGTAGTTTGGCCTTCTAGGCCACCTCTCCTATATCAGTTGGGGTTACCTAAGTAGTGGGCCACTTACACCAGAACCCAACAAACACATTTGCTACAAGCCCAATGCATTTAAAATATATGAACACCTTGTACTACTTCGGTACACACTAAACAGAAGCTTCCAGACTCTAAGAAGTTGAGTGCATCAACCATATCTCTGTCAATAACAAACACGCTCATGGCAATGTATCACTCACATATAAGTATAAATGCCTGATGGGATATATGCAAATAAAACTTTACAGAATCAATTAAAAAAAAATCATGTTGAACAATATGAATTAATTTACATTGGGTCGGCTGATCATTAACTTACCTTTTTTATGTTTGATCAATATAATATTTTATCAGTGTAGGGCTGTTGCAATTTGTTAATTGTTATTTGATATTTTTGCCCAATATCTAGATTCCAAAATCATGTTTCCAACCTGAATAAGAGTTTGACATCCATGTTAGAAATGTCTCAATTTCAGTACGTTTTTAATGCACCCCTGGGCAGAATGTTTAGCCCAGGAGTATGTTATAGGTGCAGATAATTTACTGAATGTAATTTGCTTCTTAATTTCAATATATTTAAACCCAGTTTAGAATTGTTTTGCAATGCAACGTTTTGTGATTTTGCAAAAAGAAAAAAAACTCAGAAGTGTGTTAAATATTTTTACTAGCATTGTAAGTCAAATTTTGTCATTTCCATACATATTTTTTTATTAGATAATGCACACTAAAATGCATATATATAAACATATTTTGTCCCACTGCTATTGCCTACGTTTTAAAATCTTATGAATTGTTCTTGCACATGTTGGCTTACTAATATCTACTTAACTACTTGGAATAGTCATAGGAATTGAGCAATTGCTAGTGCGACTGAAGATGAACTTTACACTACCAAAGCTATTTCAATTCATGGCACAACAACGTTCGTTTTTCCTTCATTGATAAAATAACATTGATAAAATAACTACCAATATAAGTGAAGATAACTGACTATTTCGTCAGACGAAAAAGTCGCGGAAACCCCTCCTCGGTATCAAACGTTTGAACACGTCCATATCGAGCCCAGCCCCGAACCGGACGCTGCAGTCAGGGGATTCTCAAATGATGGGCTTGTCTGCGTGTGTTCCTGTTTGACTTGACGCGGGCGCTGTGAATGAGACAGCCAATCATGTGTTTGGAAACGTGAGTATAAATCTGACGTCATTTCCACTTTTCGTTCTCTTAAATTCCGTTGTACAGTTTTCTACACGAGGTTGTTTTCTCGGTGAGTTTTAAAATCAGTTTTTCATATTTTAACCAGTCAAAATGTCTCTGGGTGAGATTAAACCGAATACATATCTGACGGATTTTTTTACGTGTTGTCAAAATGTGGATTCTAAACGTAAAGACTTACGTTGACTTACAAGCTAATGATAATGCTAGCCTTGAGCTGCCATGCGCTTGACATGCTATTTGGCGCGTGTCCTGAAACATTTACAATACGAGCCCTGTCATTTTAGGGCATCGTGCGCCTGGGCATAATCTCTACAAAATCTATGAGTCTGAAATGAAAGTGTTCCCTTCACTTCTGAGTCTTTGTTTTGATTATTATGACTGTATGTCAACTTCTAATGGCAGGTTGAGTGGTCACGATGTCCGGAAATCTAGATGTCCTTCAAATGAAGGAAGAGGATGTGCTGAAATTCCTGGCTGCTGGAACCCACCTAGGAGGAACCAATATGGACTTCCAGATGGAACACTATACCTACAAGAGAAAGAGCGATGGTGGGTGGTTGGTATTTCTGAAGTATGTGAAACGAAACTACAGGTTGTAGAGGAAGTTGACGTCTGTAGTTCTGGTGCAAAATGCCTTGAGTACTTATGTCACCCGTGGGCAGAATTTTCCTGACACTTGGACCAATAGGTTCTTGAAATGAAAGGTATTTAGGAGGGCCCTCATAAACAGTGAAATGTTGCAGGATGGGTAATGGCTGCGCAGCCCAGTCTTTGAAACATTAACTGTGGAATATCTGAACTCACACCCACAACATGTGGTTGTTTTAACTTAATCTCCCTGTCCCCACCTAGTCTGTGGAATAGGCAGGTTTAAGATTGTGTAATAAAATGCATAAACACATCTAAGGTTTTTTGCCCCGTACATATGTGCTAGGGGGTCATATTTAATTAGTAGGAGAGTAAATTGCAGAGTGTTGAAGTGGCATAGTGGTCTAACTACCTCAACATTGTTGATTCTACCGTTTCTGCGCTTGCTATTGAGTTGTGATGAGGCAATGCCTGGTTGTGAAAAGAACATTATGGAATTGGAAGGGGAGAGGTGTAAATGAAAATGCACATTCCGTTGGAGGCTTTTGCTTTAAGTCAAAACATTGCGTATGTGTGTATACAAGGTGTCTTGTGTGCTCTGGTCTGTGGTCTAAAGTGTTATGAATGCCTGTTGTAGTGATTCTCCTATGAAACATGTTTGGGGTAATTTGGACTAAGCTGTGTTCTAACTACTGTGTGCTCAGGTGTGTTCATCATCAACCTTAAGAAGACCTGGGAAAAACTGCTGCTGGCAGCTCGTGCCATTGTGGCCATCGAGAACCCAGCTGATGTATGTGTCATCTCCTCCAGGAACACTGGACAGGTACAACTCCGACCGGCATCGTAGTGGACACGGTGAATAATCAACCTAACCTTATACTTTGCCATTAGTTCACCAATCCGTATGACGTTTTATTTAAAGCCAGACACTGATGTGCAGGAGCTGGGTATGTGCATGGCTTTTGCTAGCTTCACTTGGACTGCTGCCCAATGACTGGTGGTTGATGGTGTCCTGAGCCATATTCTGTGGGTTTTTGTCACATGTCTGTATATTCCAATGGCACTTACACCTGCTGGCTGTTGCTCTAATGGTTCGTATCCATTCTGTAGAGGGCTGTGCTGAAGTTTGCCTCGGCCACTGGAGCCACCACTTTCCACGGTCGTTTCACCCCTGGAACCTTCACCAATCAGATCCAGGCTGCCTTCAGGGAACCTCGGCTCCTCCTTGTAACAGATCCCCGTGCCGACCACCAGCCTTTGACTGAGGCCTCCTACGTCAACATCCCGACCATCGCCCTGTGCAACACAGACTCTCCACTCAGATACGTGGACATTGCTATACCCTGCAACAACAAGGTTGGACTGCTTTGCCATTTTACATCTTAACACTTGTGACTAGTTCTTGGTGTTTTGCACGCCGTTAGAGCCCGGTGCAGTCCTGTCAGTGCGGTGCTGGGTGTAGGATGTGTGCTACAGAAACGCAAGGCCATTTTTCTCCCTTTGCTCTAGCTGTGGGTCAGATGGGGGAATTAGCTATAGGCATTGCTACATATTTGTAAACTACAGGTATTTCTGTCTTACTGCTTCTGTGGTTGTGGTAGGTGATTGTCTGATCTGTGCTTTAGGGTCACCATTCTGTGGGTCTGATGTGGTGGATGCTGGCCAGGGAGGTACTGCGAATGAGGGGCACAATATCCAGGGAACACCCCTGGGAGGTCATGCCTGATCTCTACTTCTATAGGGACCCTGAAGAGGTAAGAAAAGGCCATTGAGGCACACTTTACTTTTGGTTTTCCAGGAACAATGGAAATGGATATAGATACTTTTGTTTGCTTTGGTTAGTCTGAAATAATTTTCCCTGGCAGATTGAGAAGGAGGAGCAGGCTGCAGCTGAGAAGGCTGTTGGAAAAGAGGATTTCCAGGGAGAGTGGACCGCACCAGCTGCGGAGTTCACCCAGCCTGAGGTGGCTGACTGGTCTGAAGGAGTGCCTGTGCCCTCTGTTCCCATCCAGCAGTTCTCTGCAGGTAAGGACAAGGAAGTTATGGTTTTAAATATTTGGTTAAAAACATTTTTTTGTAAGTGTAATATTTGGAATTTGTCAGTCACTCTGTGCTTCAGGAACTGGCAAACTTGTGCTGTCATTTTGTAATACTGAGTCATTCGCTCTTTATTTTCAGCTGCTGCTCCCACAAAGCCAGCTGCTGCTGCTGCTGCTGCTCCTGAAGGTTTCACTGGTGAGTGTTGGGAGCATTGAAGGTGCCTGTGTGGGACTTAAGTCAAATCACTTTCGTAACTTAGTAGTTAATGAAATTCCGAGGTAAAAAGGGAGTTTTGATGTAAAGGAGGGCAAGCATATCATTTATTTATCATATTATTAAATGACAGTACACTTTTGACTTGACAGCAACTTTTACAACCAGTGGCCAAAATGACCTGGAATGCATCTTTTATTGGCCTATTATAGTGACATGAGATTATTGGGCATGTATATTGGCACATGACTGTTATTTTCTTTTGCAGAGGATTGGAGTGCCCAGCCAGCTACTGAGGATTGGTCAGCTGCCCCCACTGCTCAGGCCTCTGAATGGGGTGGGGCAGCCGCAGATTGGTCCTAAGAAAAACTGACCTTTTTGGTAGTACAATAAAAATGTTTTTGCCAAACTGGTCTGACTGAAATGCCTGCATTACTTGAGACCCTGTCCCTGTAGACAGAAATACTGTATGAATTAAACTGACTATTTTAAAATTCTTTAAGGGCTTAGCCCAACTGTAATGTTAACTTCACATAAACCTAACCTGTCCACAGCCTCTTCCAACTACCTTTGAGCTGGAGCGCTAGCAACACACCCAGCTCAACATATTGTTGAGCATGCAATTGTTAGAAAACTGTCAACAATGTGAAGTATTTCAGAACGTGATACCTTTTTTTTTCAACATTTTAATGATGGGTTTTTGCCTCTGCCCCAGTAGAGGTCAGTGTGCCATCAGTCCACAATTTCGGAGGCGTAAGGAGGGTAGACAAACCATGGGGACGTTGCGTGGCAACTAGTGTCTGTCAACATTTTAATTTGTCGTTAGCTATTAAGAATACGGCTAAATCATGTTTCAAGTTTAGCTTATTGTTACGAAGAACATTTTCCCGATAGTTCTCTTTCCTAAGGATTACTAACGCCATGGTAAGTTTACGAAATGTCACCGAATGCAGCTACGTGCATTGTAAACCTTGACAATTGTTCTGTAGCAGAGTGTTTACTTTTTGCCAGATTCTGTCTAGAGTGAAGCCAGCCAATGTACATGGGGATGTCCCAGTCAAGAAGACTAACGGGAAAAAGTCGCCGCTTGTGGAGGACTTCCTAAACCACAGAGACTATCTGGGTGCCATTACGTTGCTCGAGGTAAAATTCAGTTGGCCCGTTACCCGAAAACCGGCTAATGCAGAATATCAAAAGTCTACACAACCGTATTTAAAATGCAGCTTTTGGGTGTAATGACTGAAATCAAGGCAAAACATTTTACGTTTTATGATCGTGTTACAAACAATATTTGAAAATTAACCATGCAACTATCGTTATCGATAATCATTGTTTGGGTGGATGTCTAATATGTTGTTTACATTAAATCACTATCATACGTCAGCCATGAAATTCAAATATTGAAATGGAAGGGTTTAGGATTACTCTGATCACTAACAGAAATCAAGTGGATTCATGAATTTATTGGATTTGAGCGTTTGGTGTAGATTTTCGTGTAGGAGCCATAGAGATGCGTTATACATTTTGTCGTTAATTTCTCCCATTTGCTCCAGTAACATTGCTATGTGCTGTAAAGTAATATGAGGCAATATGTCCCATGGCATAAGATACACCCGTATAACTCATACGGTTTTTTATTTTGTTGGTCAAAGTTACATGATAAATAATGCAATTATCTTAATGAACAATTAGTGATCATTTTATAGTGTTCTAAATTTCAATAAAATGTTCTATGGCCTAAGGTGGTCAAGCACTCTGAACTGCTGCCTCTGTTGGGTTTAAATCTGACCTACCTCTGTTGTAGCCTGAGTTTAAATCTGACCTACATCTCTTTCAACAAAAAGTATATATTTACCTGATATCTTCTATCCTTGGGTCTCCTGGCCATCCCAACCCTTACAGAAGGGCAGCTCTCGGTCAGCGCATTCGATTCTCTACTATACTTTTCAAGACAAGCTATAGATTTAAAAACACCGAAAACATTATCGATTATCCATTATGATTAAACCAACAAAACAAAAACCAACAATGATGAAACCGTTAACAAAAAGCAGGTAGGGGACCTGGCTACATGGTGCCTTGACAACAATCTCTCTCAGCGTCTATAAGATTAAGGAGATGATTGTGGACTTCAGGGAAAGGGGTCATGCCTCCATACACATCAATGGAGCTGACGTGGAGAGTCTCCGACTTCTAGTTCCTCTGTGTGTTCATCAAAGATGACCTCACGTGGTCCAAGCAAGTAGATGCGGCAGAACAAACAGCCCAAAAACACATATACTTCCTGAGAAGATTCAAGAAGTTTGGCATGTCTTCAAAAACTCTCACCAACTTCTAAATGTGCCCATTAAGAGCATCCTCCCAGGCTGCGTAACTGCACGGTATGGCGACTGCTCTGCTGCTGATTGCAAGGCCCTCCAGAGAGTGGGGAATTCTTCAGTAAGTCATCGCCTGCCATTTCCCCTTCATGCAAGGCATCTACCACGCACAATGTCTGAGGAAAGCATGGAAAATCATCAAAGACTACGGCCACCCAGACTAAGGTCTGTTCACACTGCTGCCATCTGGTAGACTGTTTTTTCTACCAGATAAGGCTTCTCAACCATAAGGCTTCTCAACCAGCAACACTGATCTGTGATTGTTGATCACATGGACATTCCAAGTGCTCTGATGCCTTTCTGTGTACATTCATCGTACATTAGCATATTTGAATGTACCACTCATAGGCATATTACACTTACATTTATGTTTGCTATGTTCTTGCTTTATTTCTTAATTATCACTGCGTAGATGTCGTTTGCCATGTCACAGGAATTCCATTGTTCAGAACGACGCAATGTTATTCGGTGCTTTTGATAGAAGACCTTGACTTTTATATTTTTTGGCTGAATGATCTGTATAGCCCGTCTGTGTGTTTAATAAAAACAAGTTTACCAAGCCATTGGCAAGCAGTGTTTTGGATCATTGTCTTGCTACATGATCCAGGTGCGTTTCAGCACATGGGTAAATTAACTCACATTCTTTTGAAATTCTCTAAAACAGAAAAAAGTTAATTCATTTCTGCCAAAATACATCTATAATTATCAAGACTCCAGGAAGAATGTATTATGGATAAATTAGTCTGAATGGACCTTATAGAGAAAATTCTACAGATTTCACCCCTTATCAAAAACCAATTACTTTTTCCCAAGGGGGCATTGTCCCTAGCAGAACTTTGTTCCTTAAATTAATAAACTGTGTATAAAGATGTATTATTTGTTCACTCAGGTTACCGTTGATGTAAGGCTTTGGTTAAGTATCTGGCAACATTTAGTTTCAAAATTAGCAATAATTTGATGCTGATATTAAATACCTTCTTGACATTGTTGGTCAGAGGGTAAAACATTTGTATTACCTGTTTATCATGGTTTTCATAATATTCGTAATCATAGGTTTTGGTAAGAAGTTAATTGAAAAACTAGAAGAAAATCAGCATGCATTGTTTTCCACCTAACATCAATCTACGCATTATATTCTATATGCATTTCTATCATTGGAGTATTTGCAGATTATTTTAGTATGGTTTAATTTGCTCAGTTTCAGCGCAATGTTGGTGAGCAAGGGAGTGATGAGGATCTGTGGGTAGCCTACTGTGCTTTTCACCTTGGTGACTACAAGCGAGCCATGGAGGTTTGAAAAAACTATCAATTGTGTTATATTGATTTGACTGTGTAAACGTATTTGTCCTGTTTTTGATTGTGTGGGACATGCATTGATTCCAACAGTATGTGTCCATACCTTCCTAAGGAGTACAAAGCCATGACAGAGAAACCAGACTGCCATCCTGATGTGTGGGTCTACCTAGCCTGTACCCTCTTCTTCCTGGGCCTGTATAAAGAAGCAGAGGAGGCTTCACTTAAGGGTACCTCATCTACCTTGTTTGCCCTTGTCAAGGAAAGGAAGTGATATGAACTGTAGCGGTCAATAATATATTTTATTCCCCTGGCCTCACATGCTTACTGTCTCTATCAGCCCCTAAATGCCAGCTGCAAAACCGACTGCTGTTCCACTTGGCTCACAAGGTCAGCCTTCGCCTCATAGAGAACATATTTATTCAGCAATATGGTACCAAACGATTTACTGTTAGGTCTGGAAATAATTGGACACTGACACAAGTTTTGTTATTTTGGCTGTTTACCAAAATATTTTCAGATTACAGTTAAATAATGAACATGCGGGCTTAAAGTGCAGTCTCTCAGCATTAATTTGAGGGTATTCACATCAAAACTGGAGGAAGCGTTTAGGAATTACAGCTCTTTAATATGTAGCCCCCTCTTGGAAGGGACCAAAATAATTGGACTATTGACTGAAAAGTTGTTTCATGGACAGGTGTGTAGTTGATTCCAGATGTGGCATTCACATTGGAAAGTGAAGAACACTCTCCAGGAGGTAGGCATATCATTATCCAAGTCTACCATGAAGAGAAGACTTCTTGAGAGCAAATACAGAGGGTTCACCATAAGGTGCTAACCATTCATAAGCCTCAAGAATAGAACGACCAGAGTAGACTTTGCCAAAAACATTTTTAAAAGCCAGGCAACTTCTGCAACAGCATTCTTTGGACAGATGAAACTAAGATCAACCTGTACTAGAACAATATGAAGAAAACAGTATGGAGAAGGCTTGGAATGGCTCATGGTTTGAAGCATACCAAATCATCTGTAAAACAGTGGAGGCAGTATGATGCATGGCCATGCATGGCTTCTAATGGCACTGGGTTACTAGTGTCTATTGATGATGTAACGGAAGACAGAAGCACCGGGATTAATTCTGAAGTGTATAGGAATATTTTGTCTGATCAGATTCAGCCAAATTCAGCTAAATTGATTGGATGGCACTTCACTTGACAGATGGACACTGACCCAAAACATACTCCGAAAACAACCCTGGTGTTTTTTTATTGAATATTCTGCAATGGCCGAGTCAATCACCTGATCTCAACCCGATCAAGAATGCATTTCACGAAACTTAAGGCAGAAAAACACACGAACAAACAACAATTGAAGACAGCAAAGGCCTGGCAAAGTATGGTTGCAATTCCTCAATGTTTCATACAGTATTTTTGTTCACGCCCATGAATTAAAGCTGAAAGTCTGCACTTCAATTGCATCTCGGTTGTTTCATTTCAAATCCATTGTGGTGGTGTACTGAGCCAAGATTATGGAAATTGTGTCAGTGTCCAAATATTTCCGGACCTGACTGTATAACAGATTTTATTGTACTCATACTATTCTGACATCCCCTAACCCAGTTCAATGACGAGAAGCAGCTGATGAGTTTCCACCAGGATCTGGAGGATGTAACAGAGGACCAGCTCAGCCTGGCCTCTATCCACTACATGCGCTCCCACTACCAGGAGGCCATCGACATCTACAAACGCATCCTATTACAGAACAGGTGACGGCCCACAGAACACA
>JACXGJ010007720.1:0-29516 GCA_016801105.1 Esox niger
GTGTGTGTGTGTGTGTGTGTGTGTGTGTGTGTGTGTGTGTGTGTGTGTGTGTGTGTCATAATCTGTCCAGTAAACCTGTTTGTGATTAATTAGCTGTATCGAAACGCCACCCAGATAATCAGTAGGCAATTAAAACGGGAGAAGAACGAGCCGCTGCAACTATAACTAACTCCTGCAACATTCATACCTTTGTTATCGTTTACAATCCTGCACATTCTATACACATAAAGCACTCAAGGACCACAAGTTGATTTGCTGTCGCTGCACACTTAAATATTCATCCCTATTTAGAGCTATTCCCAGAAATAAATACTTGCAATGCACATATTGAGTAGTCTGTGCCTCCCAGTGTTGGTAAATAAAGAGCATTAAAAGGAGTTCTCCATATGCCATCTGTATGGTGTGCAGAAGCACACGGTTGATAAAAGGGTCTTCACTTCAATGATTGTGTTGTGAAGGTGCCTTCAAGGTCTGCCGCTTAACTAATTCAACTCCCTGTGACAGGGGCCCTTTCAGACTGACACACAAATAGAACCGGCAGCCCAGAAACCTAAACCATCTTAACTCCCAGAGATACAAAAATGCATAAACACACCCAAAAAGGGAACTCAGTAGACACCCACGCGAGTTAAAACGAAATAGAGGCCTTTGTGGTGGGTTTGACAAAAAAACAACTGTAACATACCATGGATTCCAGCCAAACACCTTTGCCTTCCGCTAAGACGCGGGCAAATGCAAGTGGCTCATCCAGCAGGACAACACAGCCAAGCCCCCAAAAAAACCCACAACTGAATGATTTCCTGACCAGCCAATCCGCACTGCAGAAACAATGAATTGTGGTGCATATTGTCAGAGTGCATCTTTGTCTTTCACATGCATTTATCCAGTAAGTCAATGTATGTAAAAAAACACCACTTACATACAGATATGTGGTCGTGTGAACGACTGCTCTAAGTACATGCATGGAAAATGTGCCGGGGGAGTGGCCTATTTTTATGCAATAGGTTCATTTGAATACTCACTGCATTAAAAACAGACAGCTTTCTGTAGTGGACATAACTGCATGGGCTCAGAAACACTTCTGAAAACCGTCTGTGAACACAGTACGTCGATGCATCCACAAACGCAAGTTAAAACTCCATTATGCAAAGAAGAAACAATGTATAAACAAGATCCCAAAACACCACCGCCTTCTCTGTTACCACCCACATGGAAAAGTCATGCAAAATAAAAATGCTAAATGTATATGTACAAATATGTTGAGTATTTCTCAACATACAGTGGGGCAAAAAGTATTTAGTCAGCCGCCAATTCTGCAAGTTCTCCCACTTAAAAAGATGAGAGACGCCTGTAATTTTCATCATAGGTACAATTCAACTATGAGAGACAAAATGGGGGAAAAAATCCAGAGAATCACATTGCAGGATTTTTTATGAATTTATTGGTAAATTCCTGGGTAAAATAAGTATTTGGTCACCTACAAATAAGCAAGATTTCTGGCTCTCACAGACCTGTAACTTCTTCTTTAAGAGGCTCCACTGTCCTCCACTCGTTACCTGTATTAATGGCACCTGTTTGAACTTGTTATCACCTGTCCACAACTTCAAACAGTCACACTCCAAACTCCACTATGGCCAAGATCAAAGAGCTGTCAAAGGACACCAGAAACCAAATCGTAGACCTGCACCAGGCTGGGAAGACTGAATCTGCAATAGGTGAGCAGCTTGGTGTGAAGAAATCAACTTTGGGAGCAATTCTAAAGAAATGGAAGACATACAAGACCACTGATGATCTCCCTCGATCGGGGGCTCCATGCAAGATCTCACCCCATGGGGTCAAAATGATCACAAGAACGGTGAGCAAAAATCCCAGAACCACACGGGGGAACCTAGTTAATGACCTGCAGAGAGCTGGGACCAAAGTAACAAAGGCTACCATCAGTAACACACTACGCCGCCAGGGACTCAAATCCTGCAGTGCCAGACGTGTCCCCCTCCTTACGCCAGAACATGTCCAGGCCCATCTGAGGTTTGCTAGAGAGCATTTGGATGATCCAGAAGAGGATTGGGAGAATGTCATATGGTCAGATGAAACCAAAATAGAACTTTTTGGTAAAAACTCAACTCGTCGTGTTTGGAGGCAAAAGAATGCTGAGTTGCATCCAAAGAACACCATACCTAATGTTAAGCATGGGGGTGGAAATATCATGTTTTTCTACAGAGGGACCAGGACGACTGATCCATGTAAAGGAAAGAATGAATGGGGCCATGTATAGTGACATTTTGAGTGAAAACCTCCTTCCATCAGGAAGGGCATTGAAGATGAAACGTGGCTGGGTCTTTCAGCATGACAATGATCCCAAACACACCGCCTGGGCAACTAAGGAGTGGGTTCGTAAGAAGCATCTCAAGGTCCTGGAGTGGCCTAGCCAGTCTCCAGACCTGAACCCAATAGAAAACCTTTCAAGGGAGCTGAAAGTCTGTATTGCCCAGCGACAGCCCCGAAACCTGAAGGATCTGGAGAAGGTCTGTATGGAGGAGTAAGTCCCTGCTGCAGTGTGGGCAAACCTGGTCAAGAACTACAGGAAACATATGATCTCTGTAATTGCACACAAACGTTTCTGTACCAAATATTAGGTTCTGCTTTTCTATTGTATCAAATACTTATGTCATGCGATAAAATGCAAATTATATATATAAAAAAATCATACAATGTGATTTTCTGGATTTTTGTTTCATATTCCATCCCTCACAGTTGAAGTGTACAATGTGTACAATGTACAATATACAGTTGAAGTGTATATTACTATGGTAAAAATTACAGACATGCAAAATCAGCCGTTTATCAAATACTTGTTCTCCCCACTGTATTTGGCCATACATTAGTAATATATATAATACATATTCAAAATGTTTTCTATAGATATGTTAATATATAATACTTTTGTGTGGAAAAGCTCATTTAAGATGGACTGAGCCACACTGGAAAACTGTCCTGTGGTCTGACGATTCAAAATCTGAAATACTTTTTGGGAATCATGGACTCCACGTCCTCTGGATTAAAGAGGAGAGGGACCATCCGACTTCATATTAGCGCACAGTTTAAATGACAGCATCTGTTATGGTATTGGGGTGCATTAGTGCACATGGCATGGGTGACATGCGCATTGTGAAGGCACCATTAATGCTGAAAAATATATACAGGTTTTGGAGCAACATACAGTATGCTGCCATCCAGACAATGTCTTTTCAGGGATGCTTGATGATTTCATCAAGACAATGACAAACGGCATCTTGCACATATTACAACAGCATGGCTCTGTAGAAAAAGAAACCCGGGTGCTAAACTGTCTTGCCTGCAGTCTAGACCTGTTGCCAATTGAAAATATGTGACGCATATTTGAGACGTGCACCCGTTATATGAAAACGGGCACGCGTTTTGCAGCTGCATGATGAGTGTCACTCCAGGAGACGGGCATGCTTTGTCCAATTGTTTAATGGACATTGCCGAAAGGGACATGTTTACATATATTAGGGGAGCACGGTTCCCTCGTGTTGGCCCATGCCCCTCGAAAGTCAGTGATCAGCCCTGAATAAAACATAACTAGTTAGAATTGGAATTCTAGTAACTAAAGAATAATTATTAACATCTAATCAGCTGTTGATAGTGCAATTTAAATGTTTTTAGTAACAATTGGATTGGTTCCTGCTAACTAAAGAATAAATACCTTTACTTTTTAACAAGTATGTTCCACGGAATGACTGTTGAAAAAGATTGCCATAAATGTATTTGATGACACGGACTATCTCCCAGTTTTATTTTTAATACCATACAGTTGAGTATTTTTATTCTAGTAGAAAGGATCCGCAGATCAATCCGAGGCTTTGACGTTCCAATGGCAAAGCCCACAGAAGAACACGTGTCTTTGAGCACGGCCCATTGCTGTGAAATGGGATGGAAACAATAATGCCTATGTAGAACACAATGACACAGAGCAGAGCTAACATCACATCAGTGTGGCTGCCACACTGTAGCATTCAATTTCACCCCCGTTCACACCCATTCTCTCTGTCCCACACACACACACACACACACACACACACACTTAACTGTCCTTGTGGGGACCTTTTTATAATAGGTCTATTATTATTTCCCATTCAAGGTCTGTTATTACTAAACCCTAACCAACTCTCAACTTAAATTGTAGAACTTACCATAAACCTTAATCCTAAGTCAAAAACGTATGTTTTCCATGAAAGAACCCATAAAATGTCCCATCAAGATCACATTCCGCCATGCATCAGCTGACGTCAGGAACACTCCCACCACCGTCTCAAAATGTCCTCATCTAATATACAGTCATCTAATTTACACTCTACTTAAGTTGGTCAGGATACCCACTATGTCGGCAGTACTAGCTGGTCGTCTTATCATGAGGTTGCGAAAACCACCCACCATCCCAGCCTCCACTAGTTGGTTCTGTTTCCTTCTGCAGGTGGGATTGCCATTGGTACTATTGCTGTTATAATATGACAGTGTTAATGTTATTAGTAGGGTTGTCTGAGTGACTCCAAAGAAACCGAAAGCAAAGCCAAGACATCATTTGTGCTTTGGTGTGCATTGTTTCTCTAATAAATGGTTAAACTAAGAGATAGCGTTTGCTTTCTGAACTTGTTTTACTAACCGATTTGGTTGAGAAACTCAAATACCTTTTGTAGCTGGTTTCAATACAAATGCAGATTGAGTCAAACACCATGCTGCTTAGTTAAACAAGTTGACAATCTTATTGCAGCTGGATTGCCTTTATTTCTAAATAGAATTAACTTCAATGCTGGCTAGCACAGTGATGTGAAATTCCTATTGGAATCCAGCCAGCGTAAGGATATACAACAATTAACACAATTAATCACTCGTATCAGGCTGCACTGATTGATTTTCTAGGTGGTACATTTTCATTACTGTATAACATTCAGACTACCTAAATTATTTGAACTGAAACAAACTACAAATAGTCCTGTAAATAAGATTTTGAATTTGTTTAAATGTGTGCCACTTAAGTTTGTATGGCATCAGAATGATCAACCGATGTACCAGCAATAAAACACATATTGAAATATATTATTTTGAAAATTGGCAACCGAGCGTGCAGGGAATGTTGGGCATTGTTTGGAGTGGATATGAGCTAACATACGACTGTAATTTTCTTTAAAAGAAATCTTTTCACAATAGGAAAGAGTAAGATAAACAGCTATAGGATAATGAGTTTGCTCAACATTTGAAAATACAGCTAAAGAGACGTGTTGTGCTGCCTTCTGAAGACAAGCATGCCTTTGGTGGAAGACTTTCAGTGAAGAAATTCTCATTAAATTCAGCTCACTTTGAACTAAGTTCATTGAGTAAACAAATGTTCACACATCAGCTAAATTTGTTTGATTAAACAATTGGTTATTTGGGCTTTTTTACAGTGCACTTGCACACAGGTTTGTCTGTTCTTGTGTGAAATCCATGATCCCGCTCTGCTAAACCTAAACTTAGCCTACTCTTAATACTAACCTGAATAAACTTTATGCATAAACGTAACCTTTTGCTAAACCATAATGCTTAAACCTAAACATAACCCCAATTCAAATACTCCAGTTTTAAGTTTTAACTTAATCATAACACCTAAGCTGTAAACAGCATTCTTTCCTGTGGGTCAGGCAAAAAAGATCTTAAAATAGAACTGGATTAATCACACACACAGCTGAGTAGATGGCCTAACCAAAAGCAGAAGTGCCAAGATCACTGGAAGAGTTCATATTTCTTTTACTATGTGCATAGGAGATTAATGGCGGACAATCAAATTGGAAATTATTCCAATAGCTATCGGCCAGCAACAAAGTAACATTTAGCAACGGTTGACTATTCCTGCATGTTTATCAGTGTGTGTTTTGATGAAAGCCTTGTTTCTCTCTTTCCTATTGCAATGAGTATTTTTTGTGCTTGTTGTTGTTTTTGCTTGTTTATTTCCAGACTTCCGTAGCGCCATCCCCAGTCGAAATGGCTAGGTTCAAACAAAATGCCTTCCTGCTAATTATGTATCTGCAATTCTTCATCTGCATGAGACCACCCTTTTCCCTCTCTTCCAGTTGAATTAATTTGCATGATAATGACTCTGGCAATCTTCTCAGTGTGTGTGTGACTGGTGCTGATGAGGAGTTGGTTGTCCCAGTTGCACTGCTTGTTAAGAGACAGGTTGGAGCCTCGTGGGAACTGGGCCTGGGGAGGGCCACCAGGGAGCCAAAAGAGAGGGCTCAGCCTGGAAGGCTAAACAGAAGAGCGAGGGTGTGACCCCAATAGTCCATCATCTTCCACAAGTATACATGCATGACAGGGGCCTGAGAACTATTGAGACCCCCTAGTTGTTCTAGCTGTTATATAAAAAAACAAAAACAACTGATTTGAAAAGGGTAAAAAAAGAACATTTAAAAGAACATAATGGATGATACAGAATTATGACTATGCCTTGTCGCAAAATCTCTACAGCTGGTTCAGGAAAGCAAAGGATCAAGACATGTCCTCCGAAAAATTTCTTGCCAAACCGTTCTGCTCCTCGCTCAACCAGGATGTCGTTGTTTTCACCGCCCCACACATGAGTGTCTGGTACCAGGTGGTCACTTCCAAAGTGGCCACAGTTGAGATGTGCAAATTCGTACGGAAATTCACACACGGTGGGAGGTTATGTATGTTAAATGAAATAGAAAGACTGCTGAGGAAAGATACATTGCTTCCTTTCCACAAGTGCTTGAGAACGCAATTGATTTTGTATGAGCACAATGGCTGCCTGAATTCTCATTACAACTACCCCTAACTCGGCTTTGCTATGAGTTTTTCAACTGAAGCAAAACTGCTGTTTCCACCTGACAGCTGCCTGAAACCTGACAGGTAATGATAATCATTAAAGTGGGACATTTAGACTATTATTTAAGAATATTAAACCAGTAGACTAGAGGTTGCTGGTTCTAGTACCCAAACTAACAACAAAAAAAAACAATTAATCACTGCCCTTGAGCTCTGTAAGTTACTCTGAATAAGAACATGTGCGAAATTACTAAAAAGTAAAAATGTACCCATGTTATCTCAATTGGTCTGCAGGGCTCTCTGGTAACTATGCTCTTAGCTAGCTGTTTTTCTCATTAAAATATGCTGCTTGCAATGATTTCACAAATTAACATATATTTTTGAGGAAACACTGAGTTCCCTGCACTTCAACAAATTTTGCCACGGTGCAGAGAGAAAGAGTTGCAGTGTTATTGTTCAATTTTTCATTTAGGCTTGAAGCAATTATTTGTTTTTACAAGCCGCTTTAAAGGGATATTTCGGTTGTTAGCACGTTAGATCTTTCTACTAACTTTTAGTGTTTCAGCATCATACAGACAGTTGTTTTGGTTGATGTTTCATACCAGAGTTGGCTTTCAATGAGCAGGCACAAGCCATACTGTCTATCCCACCCAAAAACGACACAAACTTCTCATGTCTATGAAGGATGTTAATGCAAAAACACACCTCTATATCCACTATGATGACCATAAATGTGTATTACGCCTGTGTCTTGGTTCATTCATTGTTTAATGTTTATGTTTCGTGAGACGTCCATGGTCCTTGCATTTATTTTATAAAGCATTATTTCAAGGTAGACTTTTTAATAAAGTACCTTTAGTGGAATTACCTCTCTGCCTGTGTCCTGCCACAACAGCATCCGTGACAATTGCTATGTGCACATCTTCCAATTCCAACATCTGGAATTAATAACCAAATATTTTGCTTGAATAAAATAATATTCATAGATAATGAAAAGCATGTTACAAAGGGAACAGACTGTTAGAGACCTGTCTACAAGAGTCTAGTAAGGACATTGCACCTGAATGTGTTCGCTGTCACAAAGTGACCACAAATTAACATACACCTTGCTTCAGAAATGACCTTATTGTACATATAGATGAAATTATGTTTAAATTCAAGTCATTCTTTGAAGTAACTTCCAAACACTTCCACATGAAAATGTTTCACAATACAGTAGGAATCACAACTTGGCACACCTACCCAACAATGATTGAAAACATAAAATGTTTGCCTGAAAATAATTACAGATAAAAGTTAACTTTCATGAGACACATTCGTCCATACAGTATACACACCATGAATAGCCATCACATTCAAGGACAAGGTCAAAATCATTCATTTTTCAACATTGACTTTTTTACCTTTTCAAGGAAATGGTTCCACATTTACAGAGAGTGCTTGTGTTGACACAAGCAAAAATAACCTTATAAAAATCTAACACACAACGTGAGATGGAATTCAAATTCCGGCAAAGTCAACTTTATCTACAGCATCTTTGCCGGGTGCTAACATATAGTGGTCACTCGGATATAAAGATAGGCTATTACATTTTAGTTGCTGTTGTTGGTCAAATCTTGACTGAATCAATTATAATGTCGTTAAACTTAAACAAATATTACAACCAACTATAAAACGCACACATTGCCATGGGGCAATATGCCACACAGCGTTTAAAAAGAAATTGTACATAAAATCACACAGCATGTGCAAATAATCACAGGCTGACCCCGGTTCAATAATGTATTTTTGACAACCTTCACCCATCAAATGTTTCTCCCGCTCCTTCCTTTAGCCATCTTCAAGAACCATAGCTATATCATTTTCAAGAATACCTGGTATCTCAAGTTACTCTCCCCACTCCCTCGTGTACGCCTCCTCTCCAGTTGCTGGTGAACATACAGTACGGTAACGTGCCATATTAAAGTCTATTAGCAGCAGCTGGAGAAAGCAGTGTCCAAACACTCCATATTTCACCCGCTGCTTTAATGTGCCTGAGACATGAAGGGCTAGGGGGCCTGCTCACGTCAGCTCCTGCTCTGTTATTTATGAACCTGACCCCTGTTAATGAGCGCCTGGAAGACTAATGGGCTTATTCACCTGTGGGAGCAGCAAGCGGCGTATTTGTGTGTGTGTATGTGTGTGTACACACTTGTTTGAAGGGTGTTGGATATGTGCAGACTGCACAGGATGTCAGCCTGGGAGATTGATGTTTTTACCGTTATAGGATGGTTCATAGTAATGTAAATAACATTGCGGTTTGGGGAAATATTTAGAAGTGACAGGAAGGAAATAGCTGGTGCTTGGAGGGGGGTGTGCTCTTTAGTGGGAGAAGAACTACGTAACACACATATATACGTGTGCAAGATTAGCTGGCGGTGGTTGAGAAAGGAACAACCTGAGAAAAGCCTACACCCGAGAGATGTGTTATGGCAAGAACATAAAGCAATGTGGTTAGTGAGATTTTCTGTTTGTTTTGTTTCTCCCTCACCACTCAAATCAAACCACAGCCAGAGAGAATAAGACAGAGCCTCCTTCAATAAAAGAGACGTACTATCTGTATTTAAGATGTTCCCCCAAGTCCTTATTCAAGACCTTCACTACTGAAGTTCTATCATGTGTTTCTCTTTCAAATTCATGTCCTCTGTTTCATGTAGGAAAAACGTGGGACATCACATTACCGGCTATCATGTAAAAGTTACTGGAATTTGACAGAAAGAGTTGATTTAATCAATAGATGGATGAAGAACACACTGGGTTTAATCCCTAATCAAAATCTACCATGGAACAGAACTTCATTCCATTCATCAGTGGAAGAGAAGTAGAACTTTAAAGATGCATTTGGCAATCTTTTTACCAAAAAGGGCTCCCAAACATTGTGCACTACATCGCACAAATCATGTATGCGCTAATTTGTGCCCCATGTTGGTAAAACCAACGGGGAATTTAGTGATTATGCACATATGAACATATTACACATTCGGCCAAAGATAGAAGGTGTAAAAACATACTTTGCTAACTGCAGAAGTCCCAGACAGCATCTTAATGTCAAGAAAAATAGGCATAAAAAACAAGGAATGTGTGTCATCCATCTATGTGAAATGTTTGCCACTGGCTTAAATAATTAATATACCCTAATTAAAGCATGTAGTTAACTCTCCTCTGTCCATTGGGAGTTGATGCAGGGCTGTAGAAACAATTGGATAAAATAAATAAAAGTTCCTATTTTTCTGCTTGGATATTATCTACGTTGCATTATAGTTTAAAGGTAAATATAATTAGGCAGAGGATGATGTGGACGTCAACGTGACAAACATTTTCTTTGTTAAGAGGGAGTCAATGGATTTAGATGAAACGGTAAAGCTGTCATCTGAAATTCATCACACTGATTTTTGGTTTTGTTATTTACATAGTGTACTGATAAATTGAACAATCACACAAGAACCTCTAAAGGTAATTATCAAACTGTTTTCAATGTGCAAAAATAGTAATCCTTCATAAATTTCAAGATAGGAAATAATGAAACAGAGAGAGCGAAGTAGCACGTTGGGGTAAACAAACTTGAAGTCTTAATCAGTAACCACACAGACTCGGTGGCTTCCGTCCAACAGGAGAACAGAGGACGGGTGCCTTGTTCTGCTTTGGGATCAGCGGGCCCTCTATACTCCTTGGAAACAGCCCAGTTCTCACTTTTCTTTCTTCTACTAACGATCCAACTTAAACCCCTCCCCCTGCTCCTAAAGCCCCTATGTATTATCCCACCATCCCTGCCGGTTGGTGACGGGAGCTGTCCGCCCTCTCGTCCAGCCTGCAGGCCCATCAGACTACTTCCCTGTCTCACAGCCCGCCCACCCGGCGTCAAGCTGCTCTGTTCAGTCCCACCTCCGAATCGAGCTCTTCTAATCTGTGAGTCAGTATAGCACCGGCAGCGGCCTGGCCCTCCCTCCCACAGTGGGCTAATACCATTGGACACGCTCCCAACCCCCCCCCCCCCACACCTCTGGAACGGCTCGACTTCGTGTAGAGGGGCGGAGCACGGTGTCTGCAAGAGAGGAGGAAGAGGGCGGATCTGCCCGTTGTAGCCCGGCTTCCAGTGCGCGGCGGCATCAGCGATCGGGGCTCAGCAGAGGAGTTATAGAAGGATTACTCCAGGCAAAACAGCCTCTCTGAGATTTTGGCAACAGTGGGGGCCGAGCAATCCGCGGGGCACTTCCTTAGCTTTGTAGAAAGTGGAAAACAGGTGACTGATCAAAGCGCCTCGCGGTAGGGGTGGCGAATCTAAAGGTGTGAACCTTAGATATACGCTGCAGGCCTTTACGCTAGTGTGGAGGGATTTGGTCACCCCGTGTAAGGAAAATCAACGGGATAGCTAGCAGTAACGCACCATAAGCTACTTCATGGTTTCACTGCTTAGCACAGAATAAAATGACAAATCAGACCACCACCAGAGCTCAGACGGATGCTTCACCGCAGGTAACTAAGAAACACGTACGCCACACCTAAAAATGAGGAAAATCGTTCACAAACGGCTCCACAGTGCTTTCAGCTGACAGGTGCAGCTTTCTGCTGCTGCTACTGTTGTTGATGTTGTTCTGAGTGGTGACTGGGAGTTTTACACAGGAGGATTTTTTTTCTCTCCTTCCAGTGGGTAATGCAAATCTCTCCTGAACCCCTTGAAAACTGGGACACCTCCGTTTGGCAGGCCGGCCACACAGCGCAACGTCTACGCGGTGCCGAGCATCCGAGGCAACATTCAGTCCTCGACCCTAACTCTTGTCTATTCTGACAAGGTCACACACAGATGACATTGGATCACATTAAACAGGCCCATTTGACTTGATTTGATGCAAACGGTTCAATTCTCAAAGGCCAACTGGCTCTCAGCCATGTTCAGACAGTGCCTGTGATCGCTCCCTTGACAAAGAGATGGAGTGAGAGATATAGGGAGAGAGATAGACAGAGAAATAGATATAGGGAGAGGGCTAGAGAGTAAGAGGGAGTGAGCAACAGAGAGGATGGAGATAAAGAGATACATGCAAATGTCTTGTTTGGCATACAGACGGTCACTCACTCCTCTCGAAGTAATTGCACATGACATTTAATTGGGAGATCGCCGCGATGTTTAATCAGATGTATCCCCGAGCATGTAATTAGTCTTTGCCAAGGAAAGACAGACATTCAAGAGCAAACAAACGCACATTTGTTTTTGGTCGCACACAGTTGTTCTCCACACCGATTGCACACACTCTATCTGGGTGATGTGGAGTAATCATTTAACCACTGTTGCTGCCAGTGTAAAGCTGGGAGGTGATTGAGATTTTTTTGCAAGGCTGATACTGCTCTGGAATGTTCTGTGTGTGTGTGTGTGTGTGTGTGTTAGCGTGTGCACAAAGCATGAATGCGTGGTGTCTGATGAGTCAAACATTCACAGGTGTCTATTGAGGTAGGCTAACCGCCATATCACAAGCCTTTTATGAAGTTTATCTCAACGTTTCAGCTAACTGAAAACTTTAGCCACACCCCCACCACATGACATCCTGCTAATTAGTCATCCCTTCAATGTTTTACACCGCCACTTAAAAATGGCACTCTTCAGGTCGGAAAAAGATTCACGGTACTTTTGAAAGGCAATTAATGTCAAGTGTAAAATTGTCAACCTTGTCGAAGCCGCGGATGTATGGCTAATATCCCTCATTAGTTTGACAAAGGTTCCTCCTCCTCTCCTCACAAACGCATTCCAGCAGCTCCCTCTATCGCCATTATGATCATCAGGAGTGATGTCATTATCTCCCTCAGACAGACGTCCTCTTTCATTTCTATTTAGCTCAAAGTATTCTCCGCGGGAATGCGTGGTCGTTCGACGCGGCGGCATCGAGGCGGATCGACGCGTGTTAATGAAGACGAACGTGACCGCTTAAACTCGCGTTCCTCTCGGCGCGTGCGGCAGGCGCCGTGGACCCAACACACGGGTAGGACATGGTGCCCGAGGCGCTGTCGAGCTATTCAGGGGAGGTATGTGCACGGTGCACTCCGTCTCCTCCCGCATTAGCATGCTGGGCAGCGTGGGTGGACTGGAGCAGAGGCCCGTGCCTAATGGCTCCGGTTCCCCTCGTCTTCCCTGGGAGCCTGTCCCTGCCTACGGACATTCCCAATGAGCTGTGGCACCCGTTCTCACTTCAGTACCAGCGGCCTCTTCCGGTCCTCCGTACCGGCCCTCCATCAACAACGCTCACGTTGCACTGACGTCACACGGTGGCGTGAGGTGTCAAAAGGCTTAACTGAGAGGCAGCGGTTTCATTCGAGACGCATCCTTTCCAAGCAGGCTAGACGTCTGGTGCTCATTACATGCTATGTCATCTATACAGAACTCACTACAGCGTACTGCAGTTGCTACGCGCTGCTGGCAGCCATTTTGATGTTTTCAGCTTGTGCTTCACCTCCAAATTATTGAGAGACAGTTCTAGCTAAAAGGTAGTGTCCCCGTTGCTTGGTTTGATAGATTTGAATTATAAACAAATCAAGTTAACAAGAAATTAAACAAGAGTTAACACTGCATTGGATTGGAGTGTGGATTAAATATTTGTGTGTGTGAAAGCAACCGTGTATGTGTCCATGGAGAGTGTATATTATGTGTGCAAGTAGGTAGAAAGGTGTTTAGCTCACAGATCAGTGTTCAGGGAAGACAGTCAGTTAGTTCAACAGTCTGATGACCGGGGGGTAAAAGCTTATTTTCAGTCTGTCACCATCTGCAGCACATACAATGGTCCATCATGATTAACATGCCCTTTATGCACCTGAATACAGGGCCCTGTGGTGAATACGGCTAAATACAAGACCCCGTGGTGAACACATCTGAATACATGACACAGTGGTGAATACTGCTGAATACAGGACCTTCTGGATTCTTTCGTTAAAGAATCCTCCATGTGCAGTCATTGCAGCCTTTAAGACCTTTGGCGCTCTAGTTCTGTTTGTTGAGGATATCTGAACACATGTCACCCCATGCTTCCTGAAGAACCCTCCACAAGTTGGACTGGCTTGATGGGCACTTCTTTATGTACCAAATGATAAAACTGCTCCTACAATAGGGTTGAGATCCGCTGACTGTGCTGGCAACTCCATTATAGATAGAATTCCAGCTGACTGCTTCTTCCCTATATAGTTCTGATATAGTTTGAAGCTGTGCTTTAGATCATTGTCCTGTTGCAGGAAATTTGCTCCAATCAAGCATCATCCACAGGGCCTTCCCTGTTCAAGATCCCTTTAACCCTGTAAAATCTTCCACTTAATTACTACCAAAGCACCCCCAGACCATCACATTGACTCTACCATACTTGGCAGATGGCGTCAAGCACTCCTCCAGTATCTATTCATTTGGTCTGTGTTTGACGAATGTTCTTCTTTGATCCAAACACCTCATACTTAGATTTGTCTGCCCATATTACTTTTTTCCAATCTTCCTCTGTCCATTGGCTATGTTCTTTTGCCAATCTTTCTCTACTGGTTGAGACATTTTGCACTGTTCTTTGAAGGGACTAGTAGACAGTGTTGTACAAGATCTTCATTTTCTGGGCAATTTCCAATTTTGCTCTTTCCAGCGTGTGTGTTCTTTTGCCCATCTTAATCTTTTCTTTTAATTGGCCAGTCTGAGATTTTTCTTATCAACTTTTTCTTATCAACCCAGTATTATGGAGTCACCTTTTAAATATTGATATTGACACAGGTGTTTTGTGGGTTACAATTTAATGAAGCTGCCAGTTCAGGACCTGTGAGTTTCTGTTTCTCAAACTCATCACTCTAATGTATTTGTTCTCTGGCTCAGTGGTGCACCAGGCGCTCCCATTTCTCTTTCTATTCTGATTAGAGACAGTTTGCCAAGTTCTATGAAGGGTGTAGTGTACAGCGTTGTACAAAATCTTAATTTTTTGGGCTATTTCTCACATTGAATAGCCTTCATTTCTAAGAACAAAAATAGACTGACAAGTATCAAAAGAAAGTTATTTGTTTCAGGCTCCTTTGAGCCTCTAACTGAACCCACAATTGCTGATGCCCCAGATACTCAACTAGTCTAAATACAGCTAGTTGAGTTATTGTTACATAAATCAGACCCACAGCTTTCAGCTGTGCTTAGGTAATTGCAAAAGTGTTTTGAAATGATCAATTAGCCTTATAAAATGATTAACTTGGATTAGCAAACACAATGTGCCATTTGAACACAGGTGCTGATATTGGGTCTCTGTACAGTATGTCTATGTAGATATTCCATAAACAATCTGCGACAAAGGTAATTTACAACATTAACAATGTCTCACAATGTGTCTCTGCTCAATTTTATGTTATTTTCATAGACAAAAAAGTGACCCCAAACTTTTGAACGGCAATGTAGCTGTTGTTCACAACTACTGCATTGTCCCTCCTCCCCTCTCTGTCTCAATTTTTTCCCTCTCCCTATCCTTCCCTGTTTTCCTTTCTCGCCTTCCGTCTTTCTCCTTCCTACCCTTATCTCTCTCTCCACCCACTCTTCCTGTCACGGTGGCTGAGTTCCATCTCTGCACTCAGGAGGGCCCTTCTGTCTAATTACAGCTGCCCTCCAGAGCCTTCTCTCTGCCCTCAATCCCATCTGTCTGTCCTGCTCTTAAATTACCCTGCCTAAGCACCCTCTCCCTCTCTCTCTCTCCACTCCACACAGGGCCGGCTCCTCGGGACTCCGTGATTTGGACGCCCGGGATGTTGTGCCAGGGGTCAGCAGGTCAGCACCTCCTCTTCTTCAAATGACCTCGCTCTGCAAACAGAGCCCTGACGGCTCTGGCATGCATCCGCAGCGGCGTTACCTCAACGTGGTTGACAGGGCGGAATTCAGGAGAACTCCACTGGAAGACTCCTGAGAACCCCAGGCGTTCCTGGAGGTGGGGTCTGGGCTGGGGCATTTGGTCAGTGTCGGGATCTTCAGGCAGAGGGCTCGTGAGACAGTAGCTGGGCTGAGGTGCCAGCCGACAAGGGCTGCTGGCGGTGTGCACATTGTGGACTGAAGAGCGCGGGTCGTGACCCTGCTGCTGTAATTAATCCGGCCTGGATATGCCGTTCCAGGCTGATGTTTGGTCCTGGATCAGCTACCCATCCATTCTAGAACCCTCCACCTTTTTGCAGGGTGCCTTCTTGTGCATGGCTACATGTCTCTGTCCTCCCTGGCACTGCCCCCTGCCCCACCAGGTTCGGGGTAAGAGATTAGCCTTGGTGTGGCTCCAGGACCTCTGAGAGCCTCTCCTTCACGCCCGCTGCCCCTCTGCAAGCTGTTCACCGAGCGTGGTGTTGTCCAAGGCTTTTCCTCCTGCTGTGTTAATTTATCTAAAAACATAGCACTCTGACAGCCAGGGCCCCGGGCACCCTCCACAGGCCCTTCTTAACCACCTCTTCTTTGGCCCTTCCATCTGTTTGGACTTGGAACCCAGGCATCTGCTAGCTGCTATTGTTGGGACTGTCAGAAGACAGGCCAAAATCTTCCTTGGTGCCCTGGTCACCTGTGTGTGTGTCTGTGTGTGTGTGTGTGTGTGTGTGTGTGTGTGTGTGTGTGTGTGTGTGTGGTGTGTGCGCATTTAGGCAATGTGTGTGTGTGTGTGAAATGTCAGGCCAAGTCCTGGCTTAGGCCACAGTCTTTGTTCTGGTAGCGGTTCCTGGATGGTTCCTGGTAACAGAAGAGGCCAGTGAGCAAGCTGTGAACCCTCCTGCCACAGCGAGCCAACCTGGCTGCGCGACCTCTAATCACGCTAACAACTCTCACCTCCTCTGCAAACGGCTTTATGAAAGAGCCTTCAAAACGCTCCAATGGCGGGCACAATTACAGAGCACAGAGTCTCTGAAAGAAGTGTCTGTCAAGCCTGAACCCCTTTCTACACAGTGGTGAAGGGAACATCCAACTGAGGCGACCTCTCATTGATTATGCTTCAAACTGCTTGACAGAAAAGAAAGTTGACATGCAAGCACTGGGTACAGCCCTTTCTAACACGTCGAAGGCAAGACAACAGGCGCAGTACAAACCCTTTCAGAGAGTTTGCCCTAATAGGTCCTTTCATCCACCTGAAAAACAACATATTTCAAGTCGTCTAAAAATATATTCAGTGACCGACTTGCCTTCAGTAACAGAATTCTCCTGGTAACAACAGTCTTGTTCAGTTTGAGCCTGGGATTGTCTGGAAGGGGGGGGGTGAAGATCATGAGCCATGTTTAGTTAGAGTCAGTCCCTAAATAAATGCTGCGGTTCATGAGCCTTGAACCTGGCACCACACCACACCCACACAGGTTGCTAATCTCACCCTGCGACCCTCTAAGCTTCCCCGGCCAACACCCATCCCTCCCTGTGGCACCCTATGTCGCGGTCAGACAGCCCTTCTGCACCATTTAGCCCATTCTGTTGCTCCGCTCTGTATTAACATTTCACCGGGCAATTATGTCCAGCAAACAACTGCTACTTCACCATCCATGCCATTTCACAGATAAAGACAATATACTAAGGCACACAGAGATGGAGGGAAACAAAATCAGAGTGCTGAATGTTAAAAAAAAACCTACATATACCTTTGGCAGACTGGATTCATTGAACGTGTTGACTCCAAAGGATGGTTAATTTAGCAGTTAATCCAAGGCTATCTGATGCATTCCTTGCACAGTTCATCATTTTCAAGGTGCCTGTAATAGGAGAAAGATACAATCTATCTGGGTGATGATCTGAGAACTAAAGCTTTGACGGTCAGATGCAACACTTCTGGTAAACGCACAACAGAGAGAGTTTGAGAGTAAAGATATTGTATGTACACCCTACAAATCAGTGAGAAATCTCCTTCTCATAACTCACGACACAATAAATAAATGTCCACGAAACAAGTGCTGTTACGCAACTAAAGTCAAACTTGAACTTTCCTTTCCCCACCATTCTTTTGTAATGCAACATTATGTATTTTCTCCCCAAATATAAACTGCACTACAAAGCCTTTGAAGACTCCCTTTGAGAGAAGCCTTAGAGCCCACCAAGGCTCCAGTAGTTCTTGTTTTGTGTGATGAATGGAAGCCATTATGCAATGAATAATAGCAGTCAGGAGGATTTATTACATACTGTGAGACGAAACTTCAATAATACATCCAGTGCTTGCAAGTACTATCTGCTGTACGTAATGTTAGTGAACTGATTCTTTTATTTCCGGACTGTTCCTTTACAATGGGAACCACCACCCCACAAGTAATTTCATGTTTCAAACAGCTGGCCTCACAACCTCGAGGGAAATATTTGCCCGAACTATATCATTGTTCATTTCAAAGATCCATTAGATACCTACAAACACACACAGGCACACAGGATCGAGTTGACTGGATTTCTGACCCCACAATGCCGAAAGAGACGGTGTTGTGTGATATCAGCTGCAGAGCTCATAACTCTATAACCTACCAGGGCATTTTTCAAGACTAAACGAAGAAACAATGCCAGTGACACTGCTGGAACGATCTTTGGGATGAAATATCCAAGCAACAATATCAACTCACCTAGCGATTTTGTTTGATTCCTAAAATATATTCACAACATGCTCAAGCTGCAAATGGAACGTTGGAATGTTTCCAAATATTCAACATGACAGTCGTACAACTGGTGTAGGCCCACCTCTCCGAACAAGGCTTTCTTCTCTACTGTGGCAAGATCCATTGGGGAAACCCAATTAGCATTTCTGACACTAGGATATGTGTGAATGTGTGGATGGATGAGAGGAGAAAGGCAGCGTGTTTTGGCCCTGGGAGGAGAAGCTAAAACATGGAGAGGGGTGCCCCGTTGCGGCAAATGTCTACCCAGGCTCCTCTGCTCCTTCTTTAATTAGTACCCAGGGGGAGAGGGGACGGGGTAATGCGGGGCAACAAGAGGTAGACTGGGAGTTAGTACAGGACTGTCCTGTTGACATTGACATAGCCTGACATGTTCTGAGCTCTGCAGTCCTGACCAATACTTTACTGGAGGGAAACTGCAAGCCCCAGATATTTCAAATTCACCATGGGTTTTTTCTGTTTCATTATCTGTTTAATTGGTACATCTGACAGAGCGATCGATGGCGAGAACAGAGACATTAAACAATAGGCAGTTTCAGCAATCGTAGCTTTGTGCAAGGACTGAGGTAGCGGTAACCATCACCTCACGCCTTCATTCGGAACCTCATTCGGAACCTCATCTCTTTCCTAAACCCGATGATCCGACAGGACATCCCAGCAGAGCTAATATTCAAATACCTCGCTGTGTCTAATATCAGGCAAACCCTGCAGACGAGATGTGCCAGTCATTAAGTGTGGAGGAATCTCGATAAAGCTACGCGACGCGAGTTTAGCCCAAAGGCAACGTTTCCCTTTCAAAGAGTAATTAAGCCGTGCATTATTAACACTAAGGGTGTTTCCCTCATCGTTATCTACACTGTCTCCCACTCATTTTGACGCTACAAAACCATCTCATTGTGTTAAGAGATCCGGTTCTTTCTACAACCTGAACATAAAACAAGCATAACTTCTCCGAAATATCCAGATGCTTCCGAGCGCGTGCAAATCATGTTTTGCCCATTTATTTATTCCCATCCCGAAGTCTCTCCCCCCAAACGGGACATTCTTAACACATCGGCCGAGACACATACGAACAAGGACTTTTATTTTTTGTGGTCCTGCACTTCCTGTGTATTGTTATTTCAGAGGTGCGACCCGCATGGTTTCATTTCGTCTGTTGTTCCGCATCAAACTCGTTGAAGCCTGAGATGAGGCCTCTCACACGTCTTGGACTGGTCCCAGCCATCAGTAAATTTGTTGTCTCAGTTAAAAAAATGAAATTTTAACAGTGTTCATGGCTCCTCAAACTATAGGTTGTATTTTAATCTCAGATTAAACATCAAGCAATTAGGGGCAAGCTGCAAACTTGCCTATGAAGAGGGCATGGATCTGTAATTACAGCAATCAAATTACATGCAAATCTTGTCACGGAAGAAATCGTCCTCCCTCACGTGGCATTGGTTTAAATGCAGCAAAGCTGGTTTAACGTAACACACTCGTAGTAATAAGATAGTAATCCAGTAAATTGGGGCAGTGATATAGAGAGCACATGCGAAATACAGAAGTCCCCCAACACCACAACTCCAGCCCAACCCCCAGCCAGAACTTCCACGTTGGCAGACAGACAGTGGAAGAAGATGCCTGGGATTACTCCCCGTGAGGGACTGGTGTGTTTCAGCTCTCCCTTTAAAAGGTAGAAGTCTGTTAAACTGGGTCGATGTGCAGCATGCCGGAGTGGAGACTGAATACCAGAGTACTGAGACTGTCGGAAGGGGGAGGGGGATCCGGAGATGGTGGCGAAGGAGTCCGATTATTACCCACCTGCTGCCTGGGAGCTACTGGGGGGGCGGTCGCGGGGGCGGTGGGGGAGGGATAGAGGGGCATCTGCCATTTATTACCCTCCAGCAATTAACAGAAGAACGCTGAGGGCTCCTTGATTGTGGGATGTTTAAAAATGGAAGAGATAAGAGTGTGAGGCTGAGCCCCCAGATGTAGCAGCCCTTCCTCTGGTAGGCAGTAGGAAACCGCTTCAGGCATGAGAGATAGCGGCAGCACCGATAGTCCCTCCCAGTCAGGCGAGTTGAGCCCAGATAGGCAGCCCTGCACTGATCCACCGGCGATAAAAGCTGCCAATCAAGCCCTGTCCTTGATTAATAGCGTGGAAGTTAAGGGAGAGATGAGAGTGAATAGGATAACTAATTGGAGGGGAATAGGGGATTCGCGGGGAGGAAGATGTAGTTGGACTACATTGTCAGCTAAAGGCAGGCACAAAAGAAGAAACATGGCAGCTACTTTAGCTCCCCTATCAGGGAGGTAGGTGCTCACTGTGAATCTGACGTTTTGATTGGCCAACTGGCCCTGGTCATGTTTTCGTCGGGTCAGGGTCACAGAGGAGTCTGTCAGAGTCTTATGGCTCCGTTCAGACAGTCTGATGAGGAATCCGGCGGCGCGGGAGTGGCCCCCGTGCCCTTTGCTGTCATACGAGTCTATCTTCCTAGATCCTTGCTCTAGGGCTTTTCTTCTATGTCAGCTCAGTCCAGCGCTGAAAGTTCTGCCCACAAGCCATTTCCCTTTCAACAAGAACAAATAGTTTGTTTCTTTGAACCCAGTTCGGTTGGCAGCGCATACATGCGCCCAGGCATGTCAGACTGACGGTTTGGGGTGGGGGCAAAGTCCTTAAAAAGTTCACCCAACAAAGTAGTGCGTCGCAGAGCAATGTGAAAGACGGATGACACAACGAGTGAGAATGTGACACATGCGATAACCCTAACCACCCACAAAAACCAGTGCGTCAAAAGTCTTTAAGGTTCATGGTATTGATATTGCATCCTTTCCGATGCGCCCAGCGTTAATACAAGGCACATTGGCATCACTCAGAGGTCCACTTAGCTCCACCAACAGGTGTAACCAAGTGTAAAAGGCTTTAGTTTAAAGCAGGAATCCCATTGATTCCTCTCCTTATCACTCCCGGTTTTACTTCACCTGCTCCTTGATTTTAATTCACCGACTGTCCTTGAAGACGAGTCCTCCGACAGGAAGACACGCGCTGGGACAAATCCTGGATCTCGCTATCGGAATGACGCGCTTTACACTTAACCCAAATGACCCCAGTTGAAGGGGAAAACTAATTCTGTTGGACTTTTTTTTATGTCTTCTGCTGATTGAGATAAAGCCAGCTCTGTCTCTCCCTTCCAATCCCCGGCTGTCTGCTCTCTTCGTCTCCCCTGCCCCTAAGGAGACAATTTCTCTGGCTAGGGAACCAGAAGAGATAAAGGCCTAGTGAGTGCAGAGCTCTGTTTAATCGGAGAGACAGTATTTGAGCTGCGGTGACGTGGTCTCCTCTCTCAGAGTCAAGCGGGGCGAAGCGTGGCTAGATAAAAAAACAGCCTGTGATTGGGATCAGGAGTTTGATGCAGAGTTTACGATAACCCAGGGACAGGGACATCAGCCCTGGGAGCATCGGGGTTTGGGATGGGATGAGATCTGTGCCACCGCCCGCTGGTTCGTGGTGCCGCAAACCTGTGGGGGACAGAAGGTACAATGAAGCCAAAGAGAGGCGTCTCTCTCTCTGAACTACTCGGACGAACAATGTGCCACCATTAGCTTGGGAGAGATACGGAAGGCAAGGCTATAGAGCACCTTTTCCCCCTTTTTCCTACTCTGCTTAAACATGTAACGGGTCCCTAAATTATTAATTAACAGATATCTTTTCCCACAGTTCTGATGCAGCTCTAGGCTTGTTATTCCCCCGGTGCTGTGGAAAGATGTTGGTGGGGTTTAGGATACGGAACATGCCAGTCAGCTTCTAGTTGACTTTGAACTTGCCCAGTGTTGAAGAGCTCCAAACGCATACGTTATGTCAACCATATTTTCTTGAGTGCTCACTCACAAGCCGAGACACGAGGCTTAATCCTTCAAAATACCTACAAAAACAGAAGGACGCGCGTGATGTCACGTTCGCCGCAAGTTCGCCATGACTTTCACCGACTTATGATGATGATGAGACAGGCAAAGGTTGCGGAAAGCACCCCAATGCGTGAAAACATCTGGGATTACACTCTTGTAGTTTCCTTCCAATGGAAAACTCACTGAAGTCACTATAATGTGTCATGTTTAATCAGAATTAACTATTCATATGTATGTAAAGCTAGTGCATAATCAGGACTAAGAATAGGACGTAAGAAAGGGAGGAGAATCACACCGGAGATAGAGCAACAGCAGTCAACGTGTTGTATGCAGCACAACAGGAAGTACATTTTGAAATAACTTTTTCTCTTGAGCCATTCCTAAGCTCCAGTATAAAACTAGCAATGAAATATTCATCTGCGATCACCCTGACCTATTTAGTGCTACACCTTCACCGCTCCCTCTCTGCTCGCCCTCCTCAAGCAACTATATGAAATGTGGGAAGAGAATGGTTGGCGAGGGTTACTCTTGGGTTCGAATCCTGGGACCAAGCACAGGTAAAATGTAAGTCACTTAAATAACATCTATATGGCACATACCGTAATTGTACTAGTGCTGAGTGAGCGCTACCAGTCTGTATAGTTTTGAATGATAGTTTCATGAAATATGGTGTATAAGTTAGTACTATCCTTCCACTGAATATATGAGATATTTTCAGAATGTTACCATGCAAGACAGAATTGCCACAGTGTGTGCCGTCCTACAGAAAAACAGAGCGGCATCAGTCACCTGAACTACTACCATGTGAACATGCATCTGTTCCTTCATCAGTTCATTTCTGATCCTGTCCTATCACCTTCTGATTTAAACTGACACCGAGTTGGAGGGACTTGTATCATGTGCAATACTTCCATACTTAATGAAATTATCTTCATTAATCGGAAAGCTGTTCCGATATGCTAATTGCATGTTGCCTCATTACCACTGCACTTTGATTGCAAAAAAAGATTTAGTCGCCATTAATGAACCGAAGCTACGTCCTCCGTACTGAATTAACCCAGGTTGTTCCAATAAATGCTGGAAGAACTTGGCTCTTTCTCAAAACAGAGTAATTGCAGCGGGAATGAGACCGGCGCGGTTGATTTCCTTCTTGCCGTGCACAATGCTAGTCAGCAGCTATTTGTGCACGGTTGAGATGCAACCTGCACGTCAAACTGCAGCTCAGCAGTTTCGGCTCTTCGGTCCTTTGCAGCGTAACAGTAACACCTCTCTCCTGAGCCGGTCTTTATAAGCTGTGACAGTTTCCTCCAGCTTTTCATGGCACCTTGGAGACCCTGCCTTGCTATGCCAGAGCACAGGAGCAGTGGTCTCAGACTTCTGTGATTACACACTAAGTGCGGGGACCTGCCGGCTCATTTCCCTTCCATCAGCAGCTACTGTATGAGTCAGACCCTGGCCAGCTTGAAATAACTCTGCCCTTCCACACTATCATTTAACGAGGTGTTTATACTGTCCCTGGAATGTCGCCTCGTTTGAAATGTTGCCTTTTCAACATGCATGCGACTTGGAGGAGCGAAGGAATTCTCTCAGCAGCAGAATAATCAGACAGTGACTGGTCTAAGACAGTCTTCAAACATACTCCAAATGGAAGTCATTAATATTGGGGTGTTTACAGCCATGATGGGATTGTGTGCAAGGCTTCCTCAATAAAAAAAGTATTGTTTAGGGTACATTGTACAAGGTACACTGAAAAACAACCACAAACTCACCGCTACAGCGCAGTTTATTATCTATGGGCCACAATATACCGGACCATAAGTTGAGCTGTACTGAGTGAAACTATCAGGTCATATATTTCACTTATGGATGAAATATAACACATGTTGTTTTTGTCTCGATTAAAGTATAATATGTGCATGAACACTTGCACTAATAAGGAGCTCTCACAATCGATTTCAAGATCATTTGTCAAAGCTGCTACACATATTTGGGAGGAGAGAAAAAAGACAAAACCTTGAGGTATCCCTTCATTGTATATTAATGCAAGACAATTCGTCCAAGTAGTACTTCTCCTATCATAAAACCCCCATTTCTGTTCAGAGATATATCCGATCTGCAGGATAGAACCTGCAGGGAACCAGACAGTCATTCTTCTCAGCCATTTGCATACATCCCTCTGAGATGAACCAGGCTCCACATTCAAAAGGACAGGAAAAGAAACAAACACATAGAGAAAGCAAGCAAAGCCTATTCTCCCAGATACTCCATTTGAATAATCCCAGGCTCCTTTTCCTTAAATGCTTCTCTGTGGAACTGTGAGTCTCTCATTTCACTTGGCCAGATGTCATGGTTTAATAGACTACTTTGTGAATGAATGAAGAGATTATGACACTATCCGTTACAGCAACACAGGCCCGCAGTATCTGTTCTGCTGTTTCTGCTTTAATTGAAAAGCGAATACGTTTTTTCTTCACCCTGCCAAGAGGTGTTTTGCTGACTGCTTCATGCGCGGGCTCTAATGCCCTTAAAAAGAGCTTGCAGAGTTGCATGTTCTTATCATGGCAGCGATGCACTGGTGTTGATCCCTAAATGCGATTTCATCCCCAGCTCCATGGATTAGAGCAGTGAAAAGATTCAGCTGTCACACATTATCTCCCCGATGCCGGGGGAGACCGAAGGGAAGGCACGCCCTGAAGACTGCGATGTGTCTGTCACACCCTTACACTGCTCACATCCTCTTTCTCTCTCACGCACACGCACACACGCACACACGCACACGCGCACACACGCACACACACGCACGCACGCGCACACACGCACACGCACACACGCACACACGCACACGCGCACACACGCACACACACGCACGCACGCGCACACACACACACACACACACACACACACACAAATACACAAATGCATTTCAAGGTCTGAGTGTCTTAACAAATCAAATCTGTGCGAGGGAAGTGGAGAGGAGGACACGAGCCTCCTCAACACTCACCGGGCCTGTATTTCAATCAGGTCGCAGAGAGGGACTCGGCTCCGGCTGCGTAGGTCAAGACGAGCCTGAAGATCTTAAGAGAGCTGCGACAGCCGCCAGAGACAAACACCACACGGCGTCCCTGCCTGCTCGCCCTAATTCCCCACCGCCGATCACGCACGAGCGTCGGCTGGTTGCATTAAGGTCGGCTGACAGCGTGCCGTAGCGCTGTTGTCTCAGCCAAGTGGATCTGTTTACGGTTCTCCCCACGGCGCGGGGGCCGGAGGGGATGGGCGGCGAGGTGAGCGACATTAATAAACCACACCAGCCCTCCGCTGTCTCCGGGGGCTATCATCTGACAGAAGGCAGCCGGCTCCGGCAGGACCGCCGTTCGCCTGCCTGCCTGGCACGTGCAGCCGCGGAGGGAATGGCCGATCGGCTCGGCTCTTCCGCGACTCCCGCTCACGTTTCGCCCGGCACTAACCGGAAAGGTGATCAACACAACGCAGCGGGATCCAGATTCAGATGAAAGTGCAGACAAGGTTGAAGAGAGGAGGGGGTAATCATAGCATTATACGGATCTTGTCCCTCCTTTTAGTAGACTGGAATCACCAAAACACCAAAACGAGCGCTGGGGTGAGAGCAGTAAAATGGGGTGTGAAATGTGTCGTCAAGCTAGGAACGGAGCCATGGGTAGAGTATAGAGCGCCAGCACATATTTACCCCTCCCAGGCCCCCCTGACCCTGCCCTTCTCCCGAAAATGAGCTTTTCACCTTTAATTAGGCCCCGTTCGGCTCTGCCACATTGCGTTGCTGCCCACGCCCATTAACAAAGAAAACGAATGCCTTCTGCTTCCGTTACTGAAGTACGTTTAACAATGTCCACGAGCCACCGTTGTTTTTTCGTTGCTTTTTTCCGCCGTCGCACGAGGAAGTGCCGGGAAACAAGAGATCCATCAAATTGACAGACAAAACAAATTACACGCCGAACAGAACCTTAATGTGTCACTGGAGCTAATGGTGTCAAGGCTGGCTGCCAGTCGGCCCAGACACCAGCCGGCTTCTTCCCTCTCCTTCTCCCTCTCCACCCCGGCCCCTCAACATACCAACCTGCATTTAAGTCTAGGGAGATGGGGCAATAACACCCTACTAAACATGCATCAAACCTGAATTCATAAAATTCCATTAACGCTCGCTCCAAAGTCCCGGCGAGAGTGAGCTAGAGAAAGAGTGGCCTTCATACTCGCGTGATGTATCTGCGCTACAGCCTGAGATTATGCTTTGAATGAATGAAGCGGTCTTCCTAAAGCCAATAAACTTGTAATTACATGCCTTGGGCCCTGGCGACAATGTCTGCGCGTGACAGCTATCAGGGAACCAGGCAGGAAGGATTACCCGCACTTTTCATCCGGCCTTGGCCGCCTCCGCGATCACCTCGTGCTACGGGGTCACCTTGAACGGTGAGCTACCATTTTGCCAGTCGTTAAACTGCTAATCCAGCCTCAGTCTACGCGCTCCCTCTCCGTCATCTTTCACAATCCAACAGGGCTTCGTTTTAGTTCTCCGTGGATCTGCGCACCCGCCAATGACAGGTGAACAAGAATGAAACAGCGTTTTCTTAGTGCCTCAACGTCACACAGAGGCTTGCCGTGGAACGTCTATAGAATCCGGATACTCCAAAAGTGGTCCTCGTAACGCCCAGGTGTTTTCTGGGACATCGGCGGGGGGATTGGCGAACTCGTTAATATTCCTCTTCTAGTACATCCGAAGCAATAGCCATTACATATTCAGTGATAGGGAGATATTTTTCAAGGCAGGCAGAGCGAGCGTGATAAATTGGACAATAAACACTCTAATCCAACATCAGAAACGTGCACAGGGGCCTAATGTACCTCTACATATGAACTCACAATGCCTAACACTTAGCAAGGAGTTCCTCCACCGAACCGCAACGGTTGCTGGGATGTTCAAAACCAAGCTCAAGTGTTCCACAATCAGGGCCTTTCTCAAATTGAAATTCGGCCAGCATAACATGGCGACGCTTCAATGGGGGGAAAGGGGGGGCTCCGCGTTTCTGGAATTTGCCTCCGTACACAATATGGAAAATGAGACGGACTTGCAAACTGCAGCGACCGGGTCCAATGTCTCACGATCTTTTAAGGGCACCATCCTCCGTTGTCCAGAAACCAGTTGGACAGCACTTCAGAGTTTCCGACAAACTCTATAATCAGGGCCACTGATCGCTCAGCATTCAGATGACTTACCGGGGAAGTAACCCGGTAAAAAATGTCATATATGAACGTGGCAGATAACGCAACTCTTATCTTAATCCATCAAAGTGAGTAATGAGCACATCCAGTTAATTCATTATTATGCACTAGTGTGTTAATGAAGGTTGTGGGGGTTAATTAGCTTGCGGGATAAGGACGGCGTTCGTAGTGTAGCGCAAATATCACATAGGTAAGAAAAGATCCCAGCACCATCCAAAATGGACTGGTGAGCTTCAGGGACATTTAATGAAATCTCATGTACATCTCGACGTTTGTCTTATCTCCGTGAACTCTACAAATTGCTTGGGGTACAGTAAATGATGGCGTGCTGTGATTCATTGGTATTCTCTATATTTCTAATTCACAGTCACTGACGTTCCTACTAACCGACCAACGCCTTACACCCCCCCCACCCCCTCACAGCCTACCACACATCCCCACCAGCCATGTTCCCTTACTTCACACCCCGCCCCTCTCAACCTACCACACACCCCATCCAGCTGTGTTGTGTCTGAAGCCAGAGCTGTGCCAGAGTTCCCTTCTCCAGTACCACAGAGGCTGTCCAATCTGCTTCCCAGGACGGGCCGCCTACTGGCACAGGATGCTGCTATTGCTCCACAAACAATATTGGACAAGACAGAAACATGGAACATTTAGAGGAAGAGAGAGTCGTCTACCGCTGTGCCAGCCTTACCAGCTGTGATAATGATGTATAATTTAATTGAAGCCTGTGCTTCTATCCTCCACAGAACTCAAACTGCTCTTCCCCTGTCAATGCATTATTCAGGCTAATGGTGACCCTGAAATAGAAAAAAGCTTCTTATCTCTTTAAAGTTTTATTACGGAGAGCAAAAAGCACGGGAAAGAGAGAGAGAGAGGGAGGGGGAGAGAGAGAGAGAGGGAGGGGGAGAGAGAGAGAGAGGGAGGGGGAGAGAGAGAGAGAGCACAAGTTAGGGAGTGAGCGGGTGAGAGAGAGGAAAAGTCATAAAAGAGAAAAAGGCAGCATAGGAAGTTCACAGTTCAGTGTTAATGTTGTGTCTGCTCTGATGATATGTGAAGGATTGCTGCTTTCGGCTCTGTAGCATTACCATCTTGGCAACAGCGGGGGGAAAATTGATTTTTTTCCCTTCTTTGCTTCATGGGATGTCTTGGATTGTTATATAAGGGAGGGGGGTAAGGTAAGATGAGGTTATAATGGCATTGGTTTACTTAATAGACAAGTCAACAACACCATTGAAACTAGAAATATAACATTCCCGTCATGAAAACGGTTATAGACGGCATCATCCTTAACGACCATTTCCATCACTAAAACATGAACATCAGTTTTATATGATGCAAATGAGAGCATGCAGTGTGAGGTCATTCTGTGCATTGTACTAACATGTTCAGGGATCAAATCTCTGCCAAAATCTCCCCCCTACATTCCCCCCCTACTTAATAAAGAGTGCAAAACTAAAGGAACTCATGAACTAACCTAACTCCACCATTAATATACTAATCTGTAATGCCTGTCCAGTCTCCATAATTTGTGACATTTCAGATTGGCTTGTCTGATGCATACACACTGTACGACAAGGGCAAATGTGTGTACCTGTGCACACGTGCGCACGTGTGTGTGAAGTGTGTACGTGCCCTCATAATGTGTCCACTGGGTCCCTGCACAGTAACCAAGGATGGGAAGGACAGGGTGAAAGGATCACTGGTAGTAAAATCTACCTGCTTCCATCCATCACGCTAAGCTGTCATATATACAGTCTGAATCCCAGCCATAAAACACTGTTATTGTTAGGAGCAATTTCCCCTGCAATTAGATGGCAGCTTCATTAAAGAGAGTGTGACTGGAATGTGGCAATTAAGCTGTACTGTTTGACAGCATGTGTGTGTGTGTGTGTGTGTGTGTGTGTGTGTGTGTGTGT